>PVJD01011383.1:0-46721 GCA_004026545.1 Mormoops blainvillei | reverse complement strand
GCACTTTTAGAGTCAACCTTGGGTCTGGAGCCAAGGCCAGCTCCTCCTGGTCAGCCCCAGCAAAGTCCAGCCACGGGGGCTGGAGGTCCTGGCTACTTCTGCCCAGAGCTGGACTCACCTAACCAGCAGTCTGTTCAGGAGCTTGGGCTCTGCCTGTCGTGGTACAAGGCGGCCTGAGATACTCCGTACCCCCGTTCCTTTCCCAGCTTTGAGGCCTGTGCTGTGATCTGAAAGACTCTGCCCAGCCTCGCTCCCTCCCCATTCATATTTTCGCAGGCAATACCTCTCATGAGCCCCAATAACTCCTAGTGTCTACTTCCCAGAGGACCCAGCAGATGCAAACTGAATGACCACGGGCCAGTCCTGCAACCTTTCCAGCCTTCATTTTCTCATCTGTAAATTGGGGCAGTGGCCATACCTGCCTTGTAGGGTAGTTTTGAAGAGTGACTAAATCCATGTGCAGGGCTGGGACAGTACCAGTCATGAGTAAGCATTCAATACCTGTTAGCCAGAGTTATTACTGAGAAAACCTGCCTTGCCCATGGATTCCCGTGGCAGGACATCCTGCATCCAGGCGAGAGAATTTCAGCAAGGTGTAGCCCTCAGGGTGATCCATACACATTGCTGGATGCGCCTGAAGTGAGGTTATAGAAATGCCCGCTCTGGTCCCCTTTCCTGGGCAGCCACCAGGGGAGCTAACGAAGGACAGGGGCTGGGTGGCAGGGCTGAGCAGAGATTGTCCCATGTCTGATTTCCCTCTGACTCTGACACTCTATGTCAAGAGTCTAAAAACTCTTTCTCGAAAGGTCTAAATAGTAAATATTTTGTGTTTTGCAGGTCATAGGTCTCTGCTGCAGCTATTCAACTCTGCCATTGTGGCACAAAAGCATAGAGTACGCAAAAAAAAAAAAAAAAGTGCTCCAGTAACACTGTCTACAAATACATGTGCTTTAGCCCAAGGGGGTGTAGTTTGCTCACTCACATACTATGTAATGAATATGATAATACGGCCCAAGGGTAACTGATTCCATCGCTTGGACAGAGTGATTGTTGGAAGAAGGGAGTGGAGGCTTAGGTCAATGGGTTGTGAGATGTTCGCTGAGGGCTTCTCCAAAGCTACTTCCTCTTCTTTTTCAGGGACCTCTCAGAGAGAAGTTGTTTGTCTCTAGATGGTAGTGTAGCCACTGTTGTGGTGGGGATTGGGGACCGGTGGCCAGAAGAGAAAACTGACCCAGGAGTAGGGCAGAGCCAAGGGAATCATGGAGGAATGGGGCCAGAGGTCTGCTGACAGTGGGAACCCCTGGATTAAACCATACCAGGAGCCAGCAAGACTCTCTCTGAACTTCTTAATAATTAATTCATTCAATTATGTTGCCTAACCCCAAGCTAAGTGTTCTATCATTTACAATTTAAAGAACCCTAACCAATGCAACAAGGAAACTCAAGAAAAGAGCCATCCTCATCCCCTTGCCACGCGACAAAGAAATGTATCTCCAATGGCAGAATTTCAGGCACATGGATGGCAAAGAAATCTTAGGAAGAGATTTGGGGACAGAGGTTTCAGCTGATAGTCCCCAACCCATGGGGACTGAATGCTCCGTGACTCGTTCCCGGCCTGAGAGAGCTAGACAGACAGAGGCCAGGGGTACAAAGGTGGTATTCCCACCAGGTGGGAAGTAAACCAGTCTCCTGGGGCAAAAAGAAAAACGAGCCAGTCCACCACCCTCACACACACCCAAAATGAGAGGGCGGTGGGGCTGACCTGCATCGGGGCCAGAATAAACCCTGCCCTGCTCTGCCTGGCACGCAGGGTGAGTCAAGGCTTACACAGGTCTATTCCAACACCTTGCCCAGCACCCAGGACTCCTAGTCTTTACCCCTCTGCCCCCAACTCAAGAGGCCCAGCTCCTTCACCCCGTGGTCAGTTTCCTCCTTCCCCACGTCGAGCACATTGCCCCGTAGCAGGCTTGCGCAGGTCCGGCTGAGTAAGCCGCAGCAGCACTGCAGAGCCACCTGGAACACTGGTGATCTCAATCTGAAGGAGAAAGGCGTGACAGCCAATTAGCCCATGTTATTTGACTAAGTGTGCCAGATGAATCACAATTATTAATTACGGGCACAGAGAGCAGAAATGTAATTAGCAACTCCTCTTTATGGGAGCTGGCCGTGGGTGATGGGAATCTGGGAGCCACATCCAAGGTAACGAAGCTCGATTTTCAGGTGGGGTCTGGGTGAGGGGTCATGCTTCAGGCTGGGAGGTGGGAAACTACAGGACCACACCCAGTGGCTTTGTGGGGGAAGCACCAGCTCAGTGCGGTCAGCTCGGCTGAGCCTGAAGCTGGTTCCTATCTGGTGTAGGATTGTCAGGTGCTGGTGGTGAAGGTGGTCACATGGTTCTGGTCCTAGGTGTGCCCTGAGGCATCAAGTGAACCTGGGTTAGTCACCTTACCTGGGACTCAGTCCCTCATCTGTTAATGAGGGGTTGTTTTGGAGCTAGTGTTTTTCAAATCAGAGGTGCTATGTAGGATTATTCCACACATTGCCCTGGGGCACATTTGTAGGAATTCCCCCTCTCATCCCCCAAGCAGCTCCAGCCACTGTGACAACCCCAAACCACATACGCATATATCAACATTCTCCTAGGGAGGCTTTTCTGGAGAGCTATGTGCCTTCCTCAGTGGGCTGGAAAGATTAAATATCACTTATAAAAATGAAGCATAGTGCCTGACACTTAGTAAACATAATAATTGTTACCCATTACAAAGTCCAGAGCCTCCTCCTGAGTATTTATTATCTAATTTCAACCCTGCAAAGTACATGTCATTATTCTCATTTCACAGATGGGAAAACGGAGGACATGAGAAGTTAAATAACTTGCCAGATTTCCACCATGTGTCAGTGTGAGTTCCTAGCCTGGTCTTTCAATGGCCCATTTGTGGGGGATATGATGAGGCCAGGTACTTGCTGACCCCTGTTATAGGTTGTCTGGACTGTGGGGTGAATAAAAGCAGGACAGAATCTTGAATGTCTGGGTGACCACTGTCTGCTCGGGGAGATAGAACTGGGGGCCTCCCTGCGTCTGCCCGGCTGTACGTTTCTCAGGCAGCCTGTTTGTAAATCCAGACTTCGGGTCAAGGAGGGCTTCTCCTCACTGGCTTGGTTAAGGTTGTGCTGAGGATCCCTGGTCGGGTGGGTCAGTTGGTTGGAGCATTGCCCCAATGCACCAAGGTTGTGGGCTTGACCCTCGGTCAGGGCACATGCAAGATGCAACCAATGGGTGCATGGATGGATGGAGCAACAAAATCGGTGGCTCCCTCTCTCTCTGTCTCCCTCTGTCTGTCTTCCTCTCTCTAAAACCAATAAACAATAATAACTATTTAAAAAGGTGGTTCTGAGGAGCAGGAAGTGAGGGGCTGAGCTCTGGGGACAGATATGTAACAGCAAGGCTGGGAGCAAGGAGTTCATGAGTATTGCCTGCACGGCCTGCACCCAGGGCCAACTACAGGAAGGACAGCACACTGGTGGGGTACCTCCTCCCCTGCTGCTTGGGGCAGCAGAGGAACCTGAGGAAGGTGAAGCAGGGCACGAGGTTCTCACAGGCAGAGGTTCAGAGCCCCGGCAGGGGATCACAGAGAAGCCATGGAAAGTTCAGGGAAACCCTGTGAGATAGGAGTCAGCCTCTTCCCTACAAGCTCCCACTCCTCTCAGTGGTCTACGAGGCCTGGCAGCAGCTCCATGGTGACCACTCCCAAGCCCGCTGAGTTCATCTTTTGCCAGGATGTCCAGACATACTGACCTTCCCGTCCGTCCCTCCCACCGCAGGGCCTTTGCACTGCAATCAGTTCTGTCTGGAAGGCTTTTCACCCAGACCCTCTCATGACTGGCTCCTTATTACTTGCTCTCGGTGCAGAAGTCCTGCTCAGCAGGC
Source organism: Mormoops blainvillei (assembly GCA_004026545.1). Taxonomy (NCBI): domain Eukaryota; kingdom Metazoa; phylum Chordata; class Mammalia; order Chiroptera; family Mormoopidae; genus Mormoops; species Mormoops blainvillei. Next base: position 42,793 of record PVJD01011383.1, on the reverse strand, counting down.
CTTCCCAAACCACCCCAGCTGAGGTAGCCACGCACCACTATGCTACAATATTGTTACTCTGCTTTGTCGTTTCCTTTTTTTTTTTTTTGGCCTCTTAGCATTTATTGTTGCTTAACATTGTTTATTAACATAACAATCCCAGTGCCTGGAATAGTGCCTGGCACTTAATAGGTTCTCAGTAAACACCAAACGAATGAATGAGGGGTTAAGACACAGCTTCTGTTATGATACCTTCGGTCTAAGGTAGAAGACACAGCCCTGCCCTCAGAGAGCTCTAGCCTGAGACAGAGAGATAGACAGAGAGAGACAGAGAATGAGGGAGGGATATTTTTCTCAAAACAGTAGTTTACCAACAAGTACAAACGGAATATACAAGCCCTGAAGGGAGGAGAGCCGAGGAGCCATAGCCTTACAGGACGCAGTCATGGAAGACTTCCCACAGGAAGCTGAATCTAAAAACTTGCGGCTCCACAGCTCAGACCCATCAAAACAATCTCTCCCTCGTGGGCCAAATCTATTCCTCTAAATCAGAGCCAATCCAAGTGCTCATGATCAGATGTGGGTGGTGAGTGTGATTTGTTAAAACCCTAGGGATCTCCCTCTGCAGGACCAGACACACCTACCTAATCACTCCCCATGCAGTATAAGTACTTGTCTACCTCTTGGTTAAAGAAAAGGGCGCTCCCTGGCCATTTCCTCCTTCCTCCTGCAACCTCTTCCTTCATAGCCACCGTCTCATGTCCTTTCTTTCATCTTTTCTATCTGTGTCCCCAGCTATAGAATCTGGGAGCGCTGCAGGGTGCAACACACATTGCAGTCTGGAGGGCACCTACCTGGACTTGTGCCGTGTACAACCTTGCAGCTGTGTGCAACAGCCTTGATGGATTCCCTGAATCTCGAGCCTCAAAGGGACCTCAGAAAGGCTAGAGCATCTTCTCTCAATCTAAAAATGAAGAAATTGAGGCTCCTGATGGAGACATAACTTTTGCAAGGTTATGCATGGTTTCTTAATGAAATGGCTGAAATGTGAACCCACAACTCTTGGCTCCCTGAGCAGCACAAAGATCTGTCATGGCATCACTTATTCAGACTCAGCACCTGCCATGCTCTGGGGTCTTCGCAAGTAAGCCACGTGCTCCAGCTGTGGTGCCAATCATTGGTCCACCACAGAGTGGGGGCCATGAGGTCAGAGGCCCTCGTCTCTACAGGCTTAGTAACAGAGTGAAGGGGTGTGAAGGGAAGGTGGGGAACACCCTCATGCCTCCTGGCAGAGTCAAAACACAGATGTCAGGCACACTTACAGAGAAACCGTGGCTCTGCCCCATGCCCTGGGCATAACCTTGGGTGGTTCTCTCAGCCTTTTTGGGCTCCAGATTTCTCAGCTATAAAAGGGGGTAAAATAACCCCTATTCTTTCCCCTATACCCTGACCCCGGTGTGATAAGGATTACACGAGGCGACGTTAGTCAAGGGCCTAGTGTGGCACCAGGCACAGAGCCCACGCCTTGGCAGTGCCTGCCCCTCTGAAAAGCCCCCTCCTCCCAAAGCCGATCTCAGCTTGTGTTCTGCATGTCCAGAAGGACTCTTCCCTGTGGCAGCCATTTAAAGGCAGGCACTGTTACTGGGAAGAGATAAAATCCTTGGCACAGCTCAGCCATTCCCAGAGATGTGTAACCAGCCCGTGTTCACAGGCAGAAGGACGCGCATGAAAGCATTTTATCTCCCTCCCACAAAAGGAGGGCCGAGGCCCATGCCAAGCTGAGATGAAGGCTTGATTCTTTTAAGTAGGTGTTTAGGATTCCACCGATGCTTTGCTAACCCCCAGTCAAATCACAATATCAAGGAAAGAAAAACTCCATTTTCGGCTAAGATGTTGAAATGGCCTTTTCCAATTAGGCAGCGAGCTGTGGGCGGGGGAGCCCAGGCAGGCGGCCCAGAGACATGTCTGCTCATCTGTGTGTTCTGGGGCCTGTGAGCCCCTCTGAGGAACAGAGCTCGCGTGTCCTGGGTGACTGGGGCTGGCATCCGGGTGATATCTTGCCCTCAATGTCTCCAGCAGGTGGGTCTCTGATATCCCTGGGAGGGATGTGAAACCTGTTAACTATTAGTCAGTTACATGTTTTGCATATATTAGTTGGTCTGATCATCTACTTTGAATTAGAAAAGACCGGGACGCTCATAAAATTGCCCAAAATAGGGAGGACTTCTGGTCAAGGTGGAGGCATAGGTTAAACGCGGCTCGTCTCTTGTACAACCACAGCAAAAATTACAACTAAACTACGAACGGCTATCACCCAGAATCATCAGAAAACGGAGCTGTATGTCTGACAACCAAGGAATTAAGAATTCATATTCATCCAGATGGGCTGGGGGGGTGGAGACACAAAAATGCATGGGGATGTACGGAGATGCACGGTGAGGAGTGGAGCCACGGAGATGCTGAGCAGGCAGTCCCGCACCCATGTGTGGTGGATAAAAATTGGGAGCAATACCTCAGGAGTGAGGGATTCCAGCTCTACCCCAGGCCACCCAGGGTTCCAGTGCCAGAAAGTAAGTCCCCATATAACTTCTGGCTGTAAAAACCAGTGGGCATTGGGGTAGTGAAAGAAACTGGGATTCTCAGGCATCTTCTCTTAAAGGGCCTGCAACAGACTTAGGACTTATGCCGACTCACTTCCTCTGGGCTCCAGCCCCCGTGTAGCAGCTGGAAGGACACCAGCGGCACATGGGGAGAAACTGAAGTGTTTGGCATCAGGGCAGGTGCCAGGGGAGAGCTTCCTTCCAGATAAAACTCCAGAGGCCAGGCAGTGGCGTGGTCCCATTTCTGAGCCCTCCCCTACACAGAACCACAGACTGACAACACCGCATCAAGAATCCATCAGACTGGTTTACATGGGTTACCCTGGCCTGGCGATTACCTAAGGTTCCACCCCATCCAACTCTTAGGTGCACTTTTCTACAATGGGTCATGCTACTAAGGCAGGGATTCAAAGAAGCTCTGCATAATACATAGAAACAAACACAGGGAGGCTGCCAGAATTAGGAGACAAAGAAATGTGGCCCAAATGAAAGAACAGAACAAAACCCCAGAAAAAGAACGAAATGAAATGGAGATAAGCAACCTATCAGATGCAGAGTTCAAAACTCTGGTTATTAGAATGCTCAAGGAACTCATTGGGTACTTCAACATCATAAAAAAGACCCAGGCAGAAATGAAGTTTACACTAAGTGAAATAAAGAAAAATTTACAGGGAACCAACAGTGGAGTGGATGAAGCTGAGAATCAAACAATGATTTGGAACATAAGGAAGAAAAAAAAACATTCAATCAGAATAACAAGAAGAAAAAATAATCCAAAAAAACAAGAACAGGCTAAGGAGCCTCTGGGACAACTTCAAATGCACCAACATTTGAATCACAGGGGTACCTGAAGGAGAAGAGAAAGAGCAAGAAATGGAAAATTTAAATTACAAAGATGATGAAAGAAAACTTCCCTAATTTGGTAAAGGAAATAGGCATACAAGTCCAGGAAGCACAGAGTCCTGAACAAGATGGACACAAAGAGGACCACACTAAGACACATAATAATTAAAATGTCAAAGGTTAAAGATAAAGAGAGAATCTTAAAAGCAGCAGGAGAAAAGCAGAGAGTTACCTACAAAAGAGTTCCCATAAGACTGTTGGCCGCTTTCTCGAAAGAAAATGTGCAGGCGAGGAGGGACTGGCAAGAAGTATTCAAAGTGATGAAAAGCAAGGACATACAACCTAGATTACATTATCCAGCGAAGCTGTCGTATAGAACTGAAGGGCAGATAAAGTGTTTCCCAGACAAGGTAAAATCTAAAGGAGTTTATCATCACCAAGCCATTATTATATGAGATGTTAATATGGACTTATTTAAGAAAAAGATCAAAACTATGAACATTAAAATGACAATAAACTCACAACTACCAATAATTGAATCTAAAGAACAAACTAAGCAAACAGACAGAACAGAAACAGAACCATAAATATGGAGATTATTTGGAGGGTTATCATCTGGGAGGGGGAAAAGGGAGGACTGGCTAAAAGGTTCAGGGATTAAGTACAAAATGGTAGGTACAGAATAGACAGGGGGATGTTAAGGACAGCATAGAAAATGGAGTAGCCAAAGAACTTACATGTATGACCCATGGACATAAACTAAGGGGGGTAGATTGCCAGAGGGAATAGGGGGTACCAGGTGGGGAGGACAAGGGGGAAATACTGGGACAACTGTAATAGCATAATCAATAAAATATATTTTTAAACAATGGCCCAAAACACGAGTACGTGCAAAGAACAGTCTGTCTGGGACCCGCCCCCCTCCCAGCCCCCCATAGCTCCTGTCTCTACCAAGAGAGCTCAGAGTCACGTTTTAGGACTCAGCTCGGGGGCTATAATAATAACAGCAACACCAACAAACAGCTGTAGAGTCTTAACTCTGCCAGTCACTGTTCTAACTGGCCTCCATGGATTAGCTCATTTCCACTTTTTGTATCTGTGATGGTTTAAGGAATGGCCACAAATTCCTTCCACTCCTCCCATCAAAGAGGTGGGGTCAAAGTCCTCTGACCTTGAATCTGGGCAGGGCTTGGGTTCACTTTGACCAATGGAATGTGGTGGAAGGGAAGCTGTGCCAGTTTCTAGATCAGGCCTGAATACTGGCAGCTTCCACTTCCCTCTCTTGGCACAGTCTCTTCAGGAGCCCTGGGCCCCCATGAAAGAAGTCTGACCAGCACAAGATGGCCATGCTGGAGAGGCCACATCTGAATGCTCCAGTGGACAGTCCTGGCTGGACCCAGCCTGACAGCCATGCCAACCAAGGTGCCAAGCATGTGAGTGGGACCCTCCAGACCAGCTGAATAACCTTTGAGCGACTTCAACTGACATCATGTAGAACAAAAGCACCGAACAGCCAAGCCCTGCCTGGGTGGCTGGCCCACCAAATCAGGAGACATAATAAAATGGCTGGAGCGCTTTGTTACTCAGTAATGGATAAACAGCACAGTGATCTTCTGATGTAGGTACAATGGGATCCATTTGACAGATGAGAAATTAAGTAGGTTGCCCAAGGCCACATAATTATTAAGTGGTGGAGTCAGGATTGGAAACCCAGACAGCCTGGCCCCAAAACTCACTCTCCCTCCTATTCTCTGAACCCTGTATTGACTATTCTTCCAGCTGTCCTGACACCTCTGGAAGTTACCCATGGGCAAATCTTCTCACCTGCTAGGAACACAATCTGCTGGAAGGCAGGTCCAAATTCCCCCTCATCATTACAGCTTCATCGCTAGCGAGAAAAAGAGTGCTCAGTGTTTGCTGAGAAGGTAGAGGGGATGGATGGAAGGAAGGAAGAAAGGAAGGAAGGGAGGGAGTAAGGAAAGAAGAAAGAAGGGAGGATGAATGGGAGGGTGGATGGACGTATAGATGGATGGAAAAATGGACTTGAATGAGATAGAGCCTAAAAAATGTGAAGAAGCTAGAAATGTTTGGGATACAGACTTGTGAGAGGTACCACGTGGGGATCTGTCTGAGGGAAGCAGAGGGTCCTGAGGGTGAGGAGAGCCACACGCCACATGGAGGGGGTGACAGGCCACTTTACTGATTGGGTGGTTCTTCACCAGGGTCCCTTCTTCTCCAGGGCCTCACAGAGAGTCACCCTATGAAGGTAAGGATTGATTTTTGAAAAGCGTTATATATTGCCTCCAGTCTTTTTTTTTTCTTGCACAATCTTAACAAGCATCAAAAACAGAATCACTAAGAAATGGGCACATTAGGAATTTGGTATGTCCAGTCTCTATCTGAACACTAATTTTTACCTCCGAATGTCCTAGTAGCCCAGAAGAAAAGGAACGTATATTATAGCTAAGACTTCTGATTTGGGGGAGGTTGGCTGGTCTCTTAGATCCAGGACCAGCAACCCCCAATAACTACATATGCAATTAAGTCACTTCTGACCCTCCTGCAGGGAGCCCGTGCATACTCAAACGCCAGACACATGTACCCCATCTTTCCACCATCAGGTCACCTTGAATGCAATGAGCTTATTTCTATCATTTTCTCTGCTATTTCCCCACAGCCTGAGTTCATTCACCTCTCAAACATGAATCCTCAGTCCCAGAGATTGTGTGCTTCTTGCCAGAGCAGTCAGTGCCCTCAAGATCTTTCGAACCTCCAGAACCTACTAGAGAAACAGGAGTCTCTGTGCTTCTCCCACCAGTACTCTTCTCTTTAATATTCCAGGCAAACCAAGGATTTCTATCATCTTGTCCAAAAGCAACTTTCCAAGAACTGTCATGCCAAGCTCCAATGGAAATTTCCGTTGGGTCTTTCTGTTTTCTGTAACCCATTATGCAGAGCAGGGTTAAACTCACAGGATGTGATCTCTTAGAGGCCGATGGTTAGGTTATATAGTTCATGGTAGCAGATTAAAAAAGTCCAACAGGCTTATCCAGAGAGATGAAATTTCTCCTTCAAAGAAGGTAGTCTCTGCTCGGAGTTCAGAAAGAGCAATTTATCGTCAGAGGAGGGATTTATTGCACAGATGCTCTTACACAGGTTGTTGGATAATATAACAGTTGACCCAGAGATGTTCACTGTCTCATTAACCCCACAGGAGTGACCAGCACAGCAGATTCTGAGCTCCTAGGGAAAGTGACAGGGACGCCTGTGCACACTGCCCCCCTCCCCTGCCCTACCACCAGGCCCTGCTCAAAGCAGACAATCAAATGGACCGGAGGAAAACGCTTCATCCCAGGCCAGGTTCCCTCTGCCACGCCTCTTCCCTGAACCCTCCCTCGACAGACACACGCCCAATTTCTCCAATCTCTCTGTTCAGAGAACTAATCCAATTTACTACCACCTTGAGTAAAATTGGAATCACTGAACAAAGAAGTATTTGCCGCAGACAAAGCTAAAGATAAATTATTTTTGGAAAGTTGTTATTTTCAGGCACCCCAAGGCAGGCGTCTCCACAGTTGGTAAGGATGTGAAAGAAGGCAGCCAAATGGGACTTATGTCTGCACCCTGAACACACCCTCTTCGCTCCTACCCTCTGGACCTGTGCTTGCTGACCCTCTACCTGGATCACCGTCCTCTGACCTCCACCTCTTGCTGGTAAAATGCCATCTACCCTCCCTGGCCCAGACTTGTCTAACCTCCGCTGACTAGCATCAGCTGCCTAAGGCTGGGCCCTGACCTCTCATAGTGTCACTTGTGGTTAACAGTGCAGGCTCTGGAGCCAGCGGCCGGGGCTCAGCCTCAGACTGCTCCTTCCTAGCTGTGCAACTTTGTACAAGGTACTAAATCTCTCTGTGCTGTTGATCCCCCTTCCATGAGACAAGGATGATAACCATGCCTACCTAACAGGATCCTTAGGAGAATTTTAAAAGGCAATGAAAATAATTGTTGTCATTGTCAATACCCCTCTAAGGGCTTCGGGTACAGGGCTGGTGCCTCATTATATGGTATTTCCATTCTATAACTACAACAGATGTAAATTGCCTGAAGAGCTTGGATCACAGCAAAATGTACCTAAATAATTACGAAGTGATGGGTTTTGAATATTTATGGCCTTTCTTTTTGAGGTAATATTTAATCATGTTTATATAAGTTTAAATAATGGTTGTGTTTAAAAGTGGTTGTCAAAATTCCTGAAACTTTAAAAGCTGGCCGTCCCTTCATTAATAACCCGGATGTCCTTTGCGGCAAACACCTACCTCAGGGCCTTTGCACCTGCAGTTCCCGCTGCCTGGATTGCTCTTCCCCCAGATAACTGTGTGATTTCTTCCCACTCCCTTCAACTCCTGCTCAAGCATCACTCTGTCCTGGATGAGAACCCACCTTGGGCCATTCTGTATAAAATAGCAGCACCCCCTCTCCTCAGCACTTCTCAATCCCCTGGCTCCACATTTCTGTTGGCCAGAATGCTCGACACACTGTGTGCTGATTCATCACCCACCTTCCCCCACTGGAAGCTCCACGGAGACAGGAATTCCTGTCTGTTGTGTTCACAGATCCCTAGTTAAATCACATCTGGCAGATAGCAGGTGCTAGATACATATTTGTAGAGTGACTAAAAATCCACGGCTCTCCATAATCGTCAGGCTGCAGCCACACTTGTTATCTCATCGTCTGTTCTCAACACAGGGGGGTTTTAAAGACTCTCATTTTACAGAGCATTCCTTCCCCCACCACAGAAGATAGGGGGCTGAGAGATAAATGATTTCTCCGAGATCACAGCTAGACGGAGAAACTGCCAGGCTAGTTTCAGCTCTTTTGACTATTAAGCCAGGGCTCTGCCCCCAGAACCATGATGCCTCTCAGAAAAGGAAGGAATTCCACTGGCTGATCCACCGCTGGAATATGCAGGTCACACTATGAATTGCCTCTTTTCGAGCCCCTAGTGAAGCTCCTGGAACACACGAACTGCTCGATAAACGTACGTGTTTCTAAGTTGAAATCAGACAAGTCTCCCTCTCCCTGCAATGCCTTCCCTCACACTCTCCCCCAAGTCCCATCCCCTCTACCTACAGGATCTCCTCATCAGCCACTGGAAGCTCTAACAAAGCTACTAGGGCCAAGCTTTGTCTGACATGGCTTGAAATATTTTTTCAGGTCCTACTCCATCACAAGCATCCTCAACTTCTGGCACATGACCTGGCACAGAACGTGCTCAAGAAATAAGTGTTGAATGAATGGATGACTAAATTAATGAGTAAATAAAGTGTGCGTGTGTGTGTGCACATGCGCGCGCACGTAGGTGAGAGGTTAGAAGAAATGTCACACTGATGGCAGGATTTCAGCCCCCTGTGAGGAAGGTAAATGAGAGAGGGCCTTTTGAAGCCACAGTCCTGGGAGCGTTGGAGCGAGAGGCCAGGACTCTCCCTTCCTGTTCATGGCCTTGAGATAATGGGTCTGTCCCAGAATTAAACAATGTGTTGAAAGGAAAGCAAGTGAGCATTTCGTTTTTCTGATGACTGGTGGGCACAGTGCCTACTCTAATCCCCTTATTATTCTCAGAAGGACCTCTTGCCTGGTAGAGAGGAAAGAGGGGGGCAGCTGGTGGGGATGGGGCAGGGAGCCAGGCCCCACAGGTCACCTTCCAGAAAATGAGATATCAGCTGGAGGGAATGCATTAATAAAAGGAAGTGGACCTGCTGACCCAGCCTCGTTCTTGGTAAATCTTGGGTTCAGGAAGTTCCTCCATGGTTTCCTCTTCTCAGGGAGCAGAGGGAGGCCAGATGCGAAGAAGTGGATGTGTGCATGTTGAGAGGTGGGGGGTTCTAATACCTGGTCTCTGTTTCCTCTGAATATTACTTCCTTATAAAGGGGAAGTACTGGCTGTTTCCTAGAGAGCTTTTCTGGAGAAGCCCAGAGGTCAGCTGGAGAGAATTCAGGTCTTCTAGGAAGTCTGGGCACCAGGAGCTGAAAGTGTCCTTGATTACAAGGCTTCCCGACCTTTTCCAGTGCTAAGAATCACCTGCCGGAGTTGTTAAGCAACGCAAACTCTAGGCTGGTGGATGTCTTACTTTAGCAGGGGTCAGACTCACCTGGAGAGCTTGTTCAAACAAATGGGGGCCCTCTCCCCATTCTGATCTAGCACCTCCAGTGCGGGGCCTGACAAAGTGCATGGTTAACAAACCCTCTGATGCACCTGGGGCTCCTGGGACCGCCCTTTGGTCATCACTGTCCTAGGCCAGCTGCCTGGACCAGTAATCCCAGGGGTGGAATCTGGGAGCTGTGTTTTTCACTACTTCCCAGGGGATTCTTAGCATCAAGACAGTTTAGGAAGCTACTGAAATGGGAGGGTTACCTGTAGCACAAATACCTGGAACCCTCAAAATGGAAGCTCTCAGGCCCTGCCTTGGCTCTGAGCACTTAGGGCTTCTGGGAGCGAGGTCAGGAATCAGCATGGAAGCAGCTCTCCAGGTGATTCCACACTAATACGGTTTGAGCGTCACGATGCCGTGCAGCCTCTTCTACCACGGGGTAGTAAACTGAGGCCCAGAGAGGTGGACTTGCTGGGCAAAGCCCTCACCATTATTTAGTGACCACCTGAACCCCAAGTAGGCCTGCTTTCCAAGGTTAGGGCAAGCCTGAGCTGCTCTAGAAATCCCAAAGCTCTCTGTCAGGTTGGCTGCAGCCCTCTGAACCCTGGGCCTCTTCTGTTAGGTGCAGGAGCCACGGAGCACCATTCCTAAACACGTTACCCTCCCCTACATGGCAGTGCATTTTGTGCCTTTGTACAGCCTGAAGTCTCACCCAGCAACACCCTCTCCTCCTCGTGCAACCTCTCCTACACCTGTCCTCACTCATCCCTCGGGAGAGCTCCCCCAGCGGGCAGGCGTGCTCTCCTCTGGACTCACCGGCTTTGCATGTTTGTGCATTTCTGCTCTCACTGCTGTGACAGAGGCCAGGTTATTAAAGGATCACGGCTGACCTCACCTTCTAAGCATGGTTGTCCTGCTTGGGGATGCCTCTGTTGTGCTGGATGTGGGTGACAGGTAGGAGAACACTGGGACAGTGCTGCCCGTGGAAGCATGGGGAGGCATGACACAGATGGGTGGAACGTGGCGCGCAGTTGCCAGAGGAAGGGAAAACAGCGAAAACTTTAAGGAGTTTGGGTCTCTGCTGTGAGATGTCATTCCCACCTCATGCCTTCCTCTTCTACAGAATCTTTAGTGAAGCTGCCCATTCTTTCCAAAATGTCTTAGACTCAGGTTTGCTATACTTTTTAGTGTAATGCTGCGCTGATATGTGCCTTGGATGGAAGCAAGAAGGCCCATTTTCGGTGGGGTCCCGGTACACTGTGCTGTCATTCTATTTGTTGTTGCTGCTTAACGAATTACCCTGAGACTTAGGGTTGAAGACAACAATACATACCCCCTCTCATGGTTTCTCGGTCGGAATGGGGGCAATGGCTTCCAACACGGCTCCTCACACGCTGCCAAGCTGACGCTGGGTCGCGCCACACATCAGGCCCTTTCAGGGTGGCAGGAGTGCCTCGCAAAGTGCTGGGTCCCCCCAGAGTGAGAGAAAGAGAGACAGACAGACAGACAGACAAGTTGGCCATGTCCTTTTGACCTAGCTTTGCAAGTCACACACATCGCTTCTACCACATTCTATGGGCTAGGAAAAAAAAAGCACTGAGCCCAGCCCCCTTGCAAGGGAATTTGGCTCTACCTTTTGAAGGGAGGAGGGCTGGTGATTTTGTTGGCAAATTTGAAGGATCCTAATGATAGTGTATAGGAGACTGGATACCAGTGTCTCGTACATAGGAAATGTTTACTACGTGTCTGGGGAACTAGGCTGACAGCCTGTCCTTCCCCAATGTCACTCTGAGCTGTGATGGGACAGAAGAGAGTAGCCACTCTCTGGGGCAGCACTGTCCTTAGGCATTTGAGGCTATGCAATGCCACTCTTGGGCTCTGGCCCCCCGGGGACAAATGAAGCAGGCTTCTCTGGCTGAGGTCTCTGACCAGGCAGCATCCTTCCTGTCCTGTGCACATATCAGGCTCCTAGCCTCCTGCGTGTTGCCTCTGTCACATGTGGCTATTGGCACTCCAGGCCTGCTGCATGGCTCCTCTCGACTCTAAAAGGCCTGGACGGGCAGCCACTTCCACTTGGACTCCAGGCCTGGATTCCCCCTACAGAGAGACTTTTATTCCACTGTGACATGGTAGCAGCGGGTCAAGGGGGCAGGAACAACTTGCCTCCAATGCTACCACCACAGACATACTAATCAAACCAGAGACTTTTGTCATAGCCTTTACAGGCCCATTTCAGCCTCCATGACTTTGCTCGTGCTGTTCCTCCATCAAGAATGCCCTTCCTTCCCTTCTCTGCCCTGAAGACCCTACTCTCTGGGAGACAGTGTGGCACAGTAGAAAGAACACAGGCCTCAGAATCAAGAGCTATGAACTCGAGGTATGGCTTCACCACAGGGCACTTGGCAAGTCAGCCGCACGACCATGACCTTCTGAACCTCCATTTTTCTCACTTGTGAAATGGGCTGTTATACCACCACAGGGTCTTATTTCAGGGCTTCAATGAGAAAACAGATAGGAGAGTATTTTTTCATATAGTATAAAGCGCTATATGGGAGAAATCATTATTTTTCCTCTCCACCCTCCTGAGCCCTACACAATTCACATTTGTGAACACTTCCAGCAACTATGTCTCAACTGCACATCCCTGGTTTTAATCTGGAGACGCTCGGGTTCCTTTTCATTTGTGTGAGACCCTTTCCTCACACTAAGCGCAAGTCCCACAGGATTCCCCCGTGTCTCTACCCCAGCACCAGGCACAGTGCTGGATCCACACGGTGCTTGGAGTATCTGCACAGGCTGAACACAGCACAGGCACACTGACCTATGGGGACCTGAAGCAGGATCACCCTGGTTTTCTCTTCTGCTGTCTGTGGTCCCGTTGAGTCCCCTTGAGTGGCGGCTGCAGTTCTGTGTGACCAGTGTCCAGCTTCCACTTTGTTTCTAATGACCCGTGTCTGATATTCTTGTCCAAGAACTGTCTTGGAGGCTGCTGAGGCCTCGCCTGCAGTCAGCAGGCCAGTGCCTGGGAGTTCACTCCCTCCCGAGCCCAGCCCAGCCCCGCCCAGCCCGGCCCAGCCCTCGGAAGCCCTTACTCCGTGACTGACTGACACAGGGGTCTGAAAGCGCAGAGGCCTTGGAGACAAAAGTGTTATTTACACTGTAGAGCTCCCAGCAGGGTCAGGCTGAGGTCAGGACGTTGCCTGAGATTGCCTGTTGCCTCCCTCTCGTTGTCCCACTGCCCCCACTCTTTTCCGGCTTCCCAAATACATCCTTTGCACATGAATCCTCAGCTCAAAATCTACTTCTGTGGAACCTGCCTCAAATATCCCAATCCAGGGTCCCATAAGAATGAGCAAGGATTGTCTAACCACTTTGCCGCATACCTGAAGCTAATGCAAAGGGATATTGAATGTAAACCATAAATGAAAATTTTTTTTAAATAGAGGGAAAAAAAGGAGAATGATCAAGATACCACTGAAGAGCCAGGTAGACCGATGACCTGCAGAAAGCACAGGGAGGGAAGAAAACCACATGTCTTTTTCTCTTTTGGCTGTTTCCAGATCACCCTGAGCACCACTACTGGGGAGGAAAATAGTGATTAATTTTCAGTTTACCTTTTCTTTAACATAACAAACTTCGGCTTTTAGAGACTTAATTGGATCTATTCTTGGATGTGACAAAAAGTTAGTGGGAGATGAAAGGGGCACATCAAGGCAAAAAAAAATTCCAAGTGAATAATTTAAGATCACATCCATAATTAATGGCATTTGGCATGCTTCCTCTGGAAGCCTAATCATAGCATGCAATGTGCTAATTAGAGCCGTTTGGTGCAAATCAGTTAGTGCAGGTGTGGAGAAGCCGCCTCTGTTCTTTTCAGCACCGGTGGCGGTGGCGGTGGCGGTGGCGGCTGCAGCTTGGGATCCTTAGGCTGGGAGGGGCTTCCGTAAGTGATGGCGTTCCACTTTGAAACGCCTCACGGTGCGAAATGAGTTCCTCTTCTTAGTGAAGAGGAGGACGCGCATGTGTGTGTTTGATGGTGGGACACAGTCAGTTGGAGCCAGGGAGACACTTTAGGTGAGTTCTCTTCCTCTCTTCTCTTGGGGAAGACAAAAGAACGGAACAGGACCAGAGCTGGGAGCAGGCTGGTGAGGAGATGAGCTAACTCCCTCCAAGCCACAACACCCAGTACACAGTGGGATGGGCAAGATGACCTGTGGTAGAGCCCATTCCACTGTGTACTGTGTGGAAAGCACTTGGAAAAGGTAAGGCACCAGGGCAGCTTTGGCTTACTCTTCTGTGTTCCCTCTCTACCCTGCCCTCCATGCCAGGTGGCAAAAACCACGCACTCAGCCCACGGGCCAACTTAATCTCTAAATTCTGATTGGATATAGCTCACGGGGAACCGTCTCCTTGCTGTGGTCTTCCTGACCCCCTAGAGCCAAGACTCTTTCTGGACGGCCCTCTGCTCACAGACTTCTCTGTCTCAGGGCCTCAGAGACCTGGGCTTCCGGTCTAGGGGAGGAATATCCCCACCCTCACCAGCCTGGGCTACAGTGCTCCCCTTTGTGGTTTTGTTTTTCTGCCCACATCTTTGGGAACAGTCCTTTATTAACTTATTCTCAAATGATCCTAATTTGAGGGTGACATTTCTTAACAGCTCTGTCAGGACCCCAAAAAACACTGCATTTGACAAGAATGATATTGTTTTTCAATGGCAAATATTATTTTCCTTTTGAAGGTCAATCTTTATATTGTAAAAGGCATCCCTTATTTCCTTGCTGTCTTAAAGAGAAGTTATTTACACGTGATTAAAAAGCTGCTCTTGATAACTCTTCATGAACATCAGTTGTTGTCCTGTGCTGAGCACTGCAGACTTTGGGGGACTGTTATAGGCTGACGTATGCCCCCTAAAATTTATATGTTGAAACCCTAACTTCCCAATGTGACTGTATTTGGAGACAATAACTTTTAAGGAGATAATAATAGTTAAAGGAGGTCATAAGCATTGGTCTCTAACCTGGTAGGACTGGTTTCCTTATCAAAAGTGGAAGATGCCAGAGCTTCCTTTCTCTCTCTCTCTCCACCCCCCACCCCCACCCATGTGCTGCATTCAGGGGAAAGGCCTTAGGAGGACACAGTGAGAAGATGACCATCTGAGAGCAGGAAGAGTCCTCGCCGGAAACCAATCCTGCTGGCAACCTGATCTTGACCTTTAGCTTTCAGAACTATGAGGCATTAACTGTCTGTTTAAGCCACCCGGTCTACGGCCTTTTGTTTTGGCCGCCCGAACACAGACTAACACGGAGACTCGAGACTGTAGTTCCACATTTCAGTGCCCATCCCACTCTGTTCCTACGGTTTCTTTGCCTTAGCTCTTCTTGCACCGATAGGGTTATGATCTTCAGCAGAAACATCCCTTACTCACATAAATCTTTTTTGTTGTTTTCTAGTACTAAAATGTCATGTGAGACCAGAAAAATCAAGTTTATTAGAATTGTGTATGAAGTAAGAGTAATCGGTTCTGGGTGAGGGCTTTCCTTGTATTTTCATGCAGACACTTTACCATGAGGACTTTGTAAATGTCCAGAAGTCCTTTTTACTTACTCTGCAATCTTTATTATATTCTTGTGTGGTTGAGGCTGGCAAGTCAGTGGCCAAAGGATAAATGTGGTATCATAGTCACTTCTCTTTTATAAACTAACTGGTTAGAACAATGAAACTTCAACAGTTGTAACATCAGGTCTTACCTTGCACGTGAGGATCCTCTGGCTAGAAATGATAAGAACCGTGGCTCCCAGACCCCTGTTCCATTCCCCCTGGTGGGAGAGAGGACTGGGATTCATCCGTCCCAGTGGGTTCCCAGGGAATTTGATTAGCTCTCAGGCCATGCATTAGCCCTCCTCTGTCCCAGCCCGGACGGCACTGCAGCCGGTCAATACGCGCCCATTTTATGAGGTGCTGCCCGTGTAACTGAGCGCATGCCTCCCCTCCAACCTCCTTGGCTTGTAATGGTCATTGGCAGAGACAGCTAATCAATAGTTGCTCCTCACCAGCCCCATAGATATTGACTTGGTGCTCGGGAAGACTTTATAAGGAGTCATTGGGGGGATTTTTTCAGTTCAAATTGAATTGTGGGCCATTAAATCTCTTTAGTAAAAGACTGAGCCTCATATCATATGCCAATGCCCCTTCTGAATTTTTAACCAGGGAAGGAGAACGACCTCCTCTGGTAGAGCCATCTCAGCAGCTCCCAGGGTTTTCTTTTTATCCAGCAGATCTGGTTAATTGTTATGGATTTTTTAGCAAGTGAAAGCACTTGGAGTTTGGAAAGAGCAGGGCTTTGTTTGCTTTTCAAAAGAAAACCAATTCAGGTGATTCTGCCTAGACACAGGAAGGAGGGAAACAAAGAAGGAGAGGGGCAGCAAAGGGGAGAAAGTAGGCCACCCAGGGCACTTCAGAGGAAACTGGATGTTGATCAGATACTGCACATGTGCACCCACACATAGCACACATAGTTCAACACAAAAAACCACATCTATCCTCCAACATGTGAATGTGAATGGGCACACATACCACAAACACTTGAGCGTGTGCACATGGACAAACATACACACGGGCATGCACACACACCAGCCCCATCATTGATAACTCATGACATTAGATGAGTTACCTAACTTCCCCAGACCTTGGTGTTCTCATCTATAAACAAGGAGGCAATCCTTATATAATAGGGTCCTTGTGCAGAGTAAGTATTAGCCCATGGGTGAAAATCATCAGGCACATAATAGGTGTTAAATGTCTGCTCCCTGCCTGTAGTTCCTTGGTGAGGTCTGCCTTGGACTCAGACATGGGAGGAAACTTTAAAACCCTCATCTTACCCACGAAGATACAGAGGCTCCCCCAAAGGACAAGCTTTGTCCAAGGTCACCAAGTGAATTAGTGACAGGTGGGACTAGAATCCTGGTCCACTTCCTTCTAAAACTGTTTTCTATGGTTCTGCTTTCAACAAAGGGAAGGGAGAGGCCCAAAGACCACAGGCACAACCCCAACAAGATTACTTATTTTAATTAACAACTCACATTTATGTAGCACTTTACTCTTGTCAAAGAGCAGAGGCCCCTTTGAAATTACAGACCTAAGAGAGGTTTCCCTGAGCCTCCTGTTGGCATCCCTGCCAGGGTGAAGGGGAGGAAAACCAGAGAATGGGGCTCATTTAACATGAAGACGTTACCCCCAGGTCTGACCTCCCTTGCCTGTCTGTGTGCCTTGTGAGGGTGGGGGTCGCCTGGGAAGGGTCTCACATTCCCCTACCTAGCTGCAGCCATTGATTTCAGCAAACACAGCAGTAGTGCTTTGTTGGGGTTGGTACCAGGCTGGGAACAAGAGCCCAGACTCACAACAGAGAGAGTAGTTGGGAGTGGAGGAGGAGCCAAGGTCAGGGATGCCTGGGTCAGAGTCAGGACAAGAATTCAGTTCAGCAAACAGTACCTAACACTCTGCCCCACCCACAAATAATCAATAACACACACACGGTGTGCAAAGCTGGAAACCCCTGACCTTGTGGCATTTTGAGTTTTGGGTTTAATAACATTTGAGTGTTCACCACATACCAAGTCCTATTGTCATGCTTTCGCCTAATCTTCAGAACAACTCTGTGAGTTAGAGTCTATTATTATGCCCATTTTATAGGTGACAAAACTGAGGCAAAGAGAACTTAGTCACTGTGCCAAGGTCTAAGTGGTAGCAATGGGAATTGAATGCACACAAAGATGCAACCATTCAGTTGGGCTCTCACCGCAGGCCTGAGCCAAGGGCTTGAGCGCAAGTCCCTTATTTAGGGGCTGACCTGGGAACCTCAGAGAGAGGACAGGGGAAGCAGGCAGGCAAGGAGAGGAAGCCAGTGCACTGTGCAGTGAAGAACAGATCATCAGCTGGAGCTCAGTCATTCCAGGAGGTCTAGTTCCAGAGCAGGACATGCACCTTGGACTTCTGTGCACCTGGGTGTGGGGAGCTGGGGCATTTCCACACCTACTCATGTCAGTCATGGGTTGAGCTGCTCCTGAACTGTTTATTCCCCAGCTCTACTAGCCCACCAGGAACACGAGAAAAAGCTCCAAAGGCCAGGGAATGCCCTCAGCCCAAATAAATAAGTAAATAAATAAATAAATAAATAAAAAGCATCACTTGCAGATGTTTGGAAGTCAACTGATATGTGCCCGAGGGATGAGGGTGGGGTGCTGACAGTATTCGGTGTGACCACCCCAACCTTCTGGATGGCAGAAGAGGACAGGGATTCTGGCCACCTGCTCAGAAATTCAAACAGGCAGACCCAGAAGGGTGAGCAATTACAGATCTGGAATGCCTGGTACACAGAGCAATGTCTCCCCTTCCCCTTGTTCCTGGCTTACAGATTAGCTGCTGCAGCCTCATTCCATGTGCTTCCCCGTGTCCTAATACAGAACAGAAAATGTCAGGCCCAACGAGGGGTAATTTAAGTTCAAGGATGGAACAAAGTCCCCATCTGACTCAGAGGCTTCACCTGTCCTGCCCCTGCCCCCACCCTTGGTCTTGAGCAGCACGACAGACACCTGTGAGTTGAGTCATCTGTACAAGGACTGTCCAGAAAAAGTCCAGTCATTGTTAATGTCATGAGCACAGTTTGTATGACATCGATGTAACCTGGCAGCCAAGGAGAGTAGACTGGAATGTGCATGTGTGAACAATGACAACTTCTCTGTACTAGTCAGTGGGGGCAGTAGATACTGTTGAGTGAGCATGAGTACTGTGTGGCTGTCACATTGCAAATGACTGAGTGAGTAGACCAAGGAATCTGCATCAAATTTTGTGTTAAGCTTGAACATTCCTCTACGGAAACTATTCGGATGATTAAGAACAGTTTTGGGGACTATGCAATGAGTGCAGCACAAATAAAAGTGTGCCACAAATAAATGCTTCAAAGATGATCGAGAATCTGTTGCAAGTGATTCACATTCTGCAAGGCGTGCAACAAACAGAACACCTGAGAATGTTGAACCTATATGGGCTGCAATCAATAAAGACTGGCGATGCAGGTGATTCAGCCCACCCCCCCCACCCACAACCCAGATTTGGTGCTCTGTGACTTCTGGCTTTTTCCAAAACTAAAATCACCTTTGAAAGGGAAGAGATTTCAGACCATCGATGAAATTCAGGAAAATACGACAGGGCAGCTGATGGCGACTGAGAGATCTGTGTGAGGTCGCAAGGTGCCTACTCTGAAGGGGACTGAGGTGTCATTGTTCTGTGTGCAATGTTTCTTGTATCTTCTTCAATATTTGTCTCTGTTTTTTATAGTACGTGGCTGGATACTTTCTGGGCACTGGTTGCTTCCCCTCCCCCCTTGATTGGGACACTCTGAAAGGCAAGCCGTGCAGGCAGGAGAAGGAAGGGACTGAATGTCCCACCTACAAAGTATTGCTTGCCCCCGTGGTTGAGCTCTGACAGACTGGAGTATCCTCCCCACTCTGGGAGCAGAAAGTGGGGGCAATACGTACCTTCATCTTCACTTGCTTGGAATTGGTGTAACTGGGTTGTTCTCTTGGCTTGGTATTGGAAAATGCCCATGGAAAGTAGACAAAAGTCAATAGACATATGTAAAAAGAAATCATTACATTTAAAATGAATTTCTCCGAAGGCCTCAGGAAACGGTTGCTATTAAGGAAAGAAGAGAACCTCCGCTGGGCATGGAAGTACGTGGTAGGCGGGGCAGCTGTGCAGGCCAGATTGGTCTTCTTTGTCCACTCGGCAACGAGTCGTCAGGCACTACCTGAGGTGACGCTGTCACTCAGAAGGCAGATGACGGGCCAGCGTGTTCACTCAGGCTTCCTCTTGACCTGCTGGAATTTACATTTTCTCTATTCCAAGAATGCTGGGCAGCACCAAGATTCAAGGCTCATTCTGTGGCCTCTTGGAGAGGCCCTACTACTTCCTCATCTGTAGACTGAGAATAATAATGACTCTCAGAATTGTTAGAAATAAAGAATAAAGTCTATAAAGAATCTAAAAGATAGCACATTGCCTGAATTTTGATGTTACTGAAACCGTCGAAGTGTTCACTCTCTGTTTCCCACGTGGACATGAGCTTTCTTCCCACCCAGGTGACAGGACTTGGCAAATTGTGAGTGCTCAGTAAGTAGTGAATGATTGAATGAATGAACGAATGAGTGGATGAATGAGTGAGTAGATGAACTGTGACAACTCCTAATACATAGTAACTTCAAGCCCTAACCTCAGATTAAGTAAGGTACCCTGTACTTTTCTCTGGTAACATCCACCACAACCACAATCATATTTACTATAATATTTTCTAGAATCATTTGCTTACCATCTGTCTCTTCTATTAGAACAAAGGCTCCGTGATGATGGGGTCCTACCTTGCTGGTTCACCATGTATCTCCAGGCCTGAGCACCGCCATGAAGTTGGTTCTCAAAGATTGCTGGAAGGGAGACAGGGAAGAGGAAGGGAGGGTGAGAAGAAAGGAAGGACCAAATGAATATGAAAAAGTGGAGAAGTGGCTTGGAAACATGGAGTACCAGAGGCCACTGCTTTCATTGCGATGGAAAGGCAGGGTCCTCGGCTAGGACTGGGGTGGGGTGCAGCAGGTCTGCGGGAAGGAGCCTGTGATCAGGGGTGGCTGGCTGCTGCCCCGTCATTGGCCGCATGGACCTCTCGCCTACTCCAGTGCCCAGGCTCAGATGCGTTCCTGCAGCAGCCTCTGTGTTTTTCCAGGAAACAAATTGTGGTTCTGGGTCGCGATGCCTGTTAATGAACCTGGCCTGTGGGGGGATTTCATTTCCTCCCTGCAAAGGTCGTTCTCTTCCCCAGGCAATTGTCTGCTAAGGGGGTGGGAGAACCAGGGGGGACCAGACAGCTTCTCAGGGGAGCCCTACCACCCAGTTCCCTAGGGGCCTGTGCCAGTTTTGTACAACCGGGCTGTGCAGGAAAAGGAGAAGACTGTCCCTGTTTGTCTCTAGGTAAAAAAGCAGTGGTTTCTACCTGGTAACTAGGATTATTCTGCTTGCAGCATCGTGTTCCTTTTAATCACCGAGAGTAAGCTCACAGTTAGCATGATACAACATGTTCGCACTCAAATGCACAGGTTGGAGTTGGAGAGAGGACAGCAGAGAGAGCAGGAATGAGCAGAAGTGGGTTTAGCCAGAGCAGTGTCTGCAGAGACTGGAAGATGACATGCAAGCCTGAAAAGGATCAGCCATTATCCAGGCAGAAACAAGACAGGAACATTGTCAGGGAGAGGTGTAGGGCAGCGGGTGGGACAGATGATGGTCTGCAGGAAGGCCTAGGGAAGCCCCCAATACCTGCTCTCAGAGGCCCCAGTCAGAGAAGGGACACGGTTCTGACCTCAGGAAGTTCTCTGTTTGATAAGGGAGACACCGACCGGGCCCTCATCAGGTTCTCAGTTGAACGAGGAATACAGATCCCTGGACCTGAGGGGAGCCCCAGGCTAAGGCAGAAGGAGGGAAAGTAAACTCTGTTAAGCTCCTACTCTGTGCCCAGCACATGTGCCATGTACCCACCCTCTCGCTGCATCCTGTGCTGTAAGCAGGTACGGGTTGCACCACACCATGGCTCAGTTCACAGGGGACACAATGAAGGTGGTACCCTAAAGATATGCAGCACGGGGGCTCGGTATAAGGGTGCCTAAGGCCAACTGACAGACAAGACAATGGGAGCACACAGTGGCTAAGCCAAGGACTCACTGCTGAAAAGCGGGAGAACCACGATTTGAATCTGGGTTTCTGAGTTCAGGTCAAGTGCTCCTTGGGCCTTTCCTGATGGTTCAGGGGAGGTAGGACAAGGAGAGAGCACAAGGACTGTTGGCACCTCCTGTGTATTGGCAGAGGTGCCCTGTGAGCCATCTGAGACAAAGGTTGGCCTTCGGACAGTTTCCTTGGGAAGTGGTCCTGGAGCAAGAGGAAGAAAGAAGCGGAAATGGAACTGAGAAGGAGAGCCCACCCGAGTTTGCACTGTGGGATTAGCCACCCCTGTAGGCAGCTGGTACATCGTCCCAAGGGGAAGTCTCAGAAGCCTGAGAGAAGTCTCAAGAGCCTAAAAGGGAGAGAAATTATCATTTGCTGCCACTGCCTCTTGGCCGAGAGTGGCCTGTACTTCCTGATTGCAGGCACCTGAGCACCAAGCAAGTACCCATGGGAGACCCTTTCTGAGGCATCAAAGAAGCCCTGGGCAGACAGTGGGAGACACAGGGAGCAGGCAGAGGTGACGGCTGCAGGGCTGCCCCTGTGGGACACTGCTCCAAGCCTGTGTGAGACCCAGAGCACGGGCAGGAAGCAGGCGCGGCATTGAGCAGATCAAAGCAATGCAGTGTCTCCCGCACTCCCTTGCTGGCCAGACCCTCTGACAAGCAAATGCTGAGAAAGAGGAATATAAAAGGTTTACTGGGAAGTCATATTTGAGAAGGAAAAGGAGAAAAAGCAGATTGGGTAGTGGAGTCTGCTTTGGAATCCAGAGCCTACAAGATCCAGTCTTCAGTCCCCAGCAGCAATCGGTGATTGAGGTCACATTTCACAGTCCCCTTGACCCAAAACAGATGCAGTGGTGAAAATTTCGACCTCAGGACTCTGCCATCCTTGGCCAAGAGGAATTTTGATTTGTGGCAGAGGCTGAAAATGTTCTCAATATCTCTATCCCCCATCTTCCTTAGAGATAGGATCCTTAATTCTTTCCTGGGCACATAGCCTCCTGGAATAAAGTCTTGACCCTCATCCTATCTTATGAGTAGGTATGGCTATTTGACTCAATTCTAACAAATAGAACATAAGATGAAGCAGTATAGACAACTCTTTGAAAGTGTTCTTAAAGTGAAAAATGTCCTCTTTCTCATTGCCTCTACTCTGTTGGCTGGAATGTGGATGAGATGGCTGGAGCTCCAGCAGCCATATTGGATCACACAGTAAAACTATGTGTTGAGGAGAGTAAAGGAATAAGATAAGAGGATGGGTCACACATAAGTATGGAGACACCATACCAGACCTTGGCTGCATACTTCTGTAACTGATTAATGTGAGACAGAAATAAAATACTATTTTTAAGTGTCTGTTTTGGGGGATTTTCTGTAATTATTTTTGTACATACCTTCTTAACTGCTCAGAGAGAGCAGGGACCTGGAAGACCTTAATTATCTTTATGGCTCTTTCATCCGGCATGGAGGCTAACATAGATTAGGTATTTAGTGTTTGTTGAATAAGTAAGTGAATGACACATCTTCATTTTCCCTTAACCTCTGGAGAGATGACCTAACATCTACCCTTTTGGTCCCATATTGAGAGGGCAGAATAAAATCCTAAGCTTGAGGCCCAGGGTCCAAGCACGTGGTTTGGGCCACACCCTGTGCCACTCAGTTCTACTACTGCAGAGACGCAGAGGTGAAGGGGAGGCAGAAGCCATGACCATAGTTGGGGGCCTTCTACAGGTACATGCCCCAGAGATCAGTGGCTTGCTGCACCTGGCCCAAGGCCAGTTATCCAGAGGGACATGTGGCTCTTGAAACCGCCATCTTCTTCCTTGCCTCCTGGCCTTTGCACACACTGTCCCCTTTGCTAGGTATGTTTTCCCCTATCCCTAGTCACCCTGATTTGGCTCGTGTGGATGACATCTCCCAGATTTCAGGACACATTTCCTGGAAACCTTTCTTTAAGTTTCACCCACTTGTGAGTGCTCCGTAGGCCACTGCTTATCCCACCTAGAAACTCTTTCCACACTGGATTGGGGCCTCTGTGAGGTCAGGGACTGTGTTCTCTCTATTGCGGAGCCTGATGCAGGTGCGCGTTCAGGAAGGGCTTGTGGAATCTCCTCTGAGCAGCCCACAGGAGCAGAGCTAGGGAGTGGGGTGACTTTCAAAGATCAGATAGCTCAATGTCAGCCATGGATCCCAGCCTCGTGCCCCCGACCCATCCACAAGCCCTTCAGCCACCTCCTTCCCTCCCTCCTCCCTCCCCTCACCCCCAGCTCCCTCAGCAATGCCCTCGCAGGACTGAGTGTTTTCTGCTCTTGGTGACCTGTGACCGAAGCCGCTGCTGCTAATTAGCAGCGGGCTGTGTGCTTGACCCTTACCCCTGGCTGGCGCACACGACTCCGGCTCATTCTCATTTAATGGGATCGGCGTCCGCCTGGCAACCTCCATCCTCCCTCCCTTCACATGATTTAGATTCCAGCCTGAGGTTTTTTTTTTTTCTTCTCTCTGGTTTGCTTCCCTTCATAATTAACACTTTCTTCTGGCTGCTCTCTTCCCTCCTATACTGGCCGTATGTGAGCTGCTGGCCTGAGTCCCCTCTGGACAGGCAGAGGCAGCTGTAGGCCCTGCCTGGGGGACCTTCGGTTGGAGCAGACATACTGACACAGAGGGGCAAGGATGGGGCACAGGGATGTACAGAGGGAGGGACCCCAGAGAGCATGGGGTCCAATGTCTATCCACTGTACAGACGGGAAGATCGATGCCCAGAGAGGGTGAGCAAGCTGCTCACCCGCTCAGTGACCTCAAATGTCTTAGCCTGAGTTCCCCTGCCCCCTCCAAAGCAAAGCTGACACCGGCTCTTGGATACGAGTGGTGTGTTTTATGAAATGAAATATATTAACAAAGTAGGAAAGACAGCAAGCCACTGCAAGTGTGTATTACCATCGCACCAGGACCCCTGCGTGCTGCAGAAATGTCCACTTGAAGTGGGCAGCGGGGTGGGGTAGTAGGGCACTATTTATCCACTAGTTTCCAGTCACCATGAAACAATGGCTGCCTCATGCCATAGCAGTGTTGGCATCTTTGCATTTCCAAGGCCATGCCTCCGTCTGCATGGCTGGGCAGGCCCCTGCAGACAGCCGCTGCAGAGGCAGGGAGGGAGGTAGAACAGCCCAGGAAAGGTGTTGTTAGTCACTGACCCCCATAACAATGCTGTGATAAAAAGCGGGCTGAGAGGCTGAGCACCCGAGAAATCTGACACATGACTAAGTCAAGAAAGGACAAGAAAGCATGGGTCACTGTGTCAGTTAGAAATGTCTAGGGGGCAACAATCGGAAAACCCAGCTTCAGCGTCCAAAACAGAGAGAGGTTTATTTTACTTTCAGAATAAGAAATCCAGGGATGGGTTGCTGCTAGCGCAAGTTCAAGGATGTCAGCACCAAAGTCAGAAGTTCTCTCAGTCTTTCGCTTGTGAACACAGGACGTCGGCTGCCGTTCCAGCTATTGGGTTTGCATTTCCATCAGGAAGACCTAGAAGCGTGGTGGAAGGAAAAGGGGTACTACCTTCATCGGGTGAGCAAAAGCTGGCCCCAGGAACCCTCCAGCACACATCTACTACAACTCACTGGCTAGAAGGGTTGTGGCTTAGTAACTCCGGGTAGAAGGAGAGGGGTTGCAGTGAGGGCCGGGGCAGCCAAGGAGCTCTGTCTGCCATGTATACATGGCCCCATTTTCTTTTTCTTTGCAGAACAGCTGGCTTCTCCCCCTGCCCTCACCACACTTTCTGGGTTGCTTCTAACTCATGGCTGGCTCCAAGCGGCCCTGGTCTTTGGCACAATTTAGGTTGAATGTTGGGTTTCTTCACTGAGACCAAATGGATGAGGAGAAATGGAAAATAACCATGAGTCACTCAATTTTTCCCTCTATTTTTATGTCCCTTTGAGAAAAGGAGAAACCCCTGATGCAGGTGCAGAGAACATCATCTGATTTCATCAATAACTGATCACTGGTCACAATGAGAAGAATGTATATTGATGTATTTGTTCCCTTCTTCTGGCCAGTGGGTGACTTCACCCACGGATGGACCCAAAGAAGCAGGCTGATGAGAAAAATGAAATCCGGGGGTCTCTCACAGCTGTCCCTGTGTCTGCTTGGGACACCAGAATGCTGAGCAGTGTGGGGTCCTGCTGTCCGAACACCCCGACCCAGGTACTATCCATCCCGGGGATTCGGTTCAGTTTCAAGTCCCTAGCAATGCATCAGTTTCCTCCAACCTCCTGGTGGGGCTGAATCAAACCCATCCCAGGGGACAGCAGCATCTCCCAGCCTCTCTAGACAGCTTGGCAGGAAAGTCTCATGATTACCGTCTCAGGTTGGGCTTCCCTAAAAGCTGACCCTGAGACAAGAATTCAAGTGAAGATAAGGGAGCTGGCAAAATGAGACAAGGAGGTTAGGAAGCCCATGGGCGGAGATACCATCCTAAGTCCCACTGTGGGTAACTGAGGCTCATCCACAGGGGACCTTCTGGAGACTGGGTGGACTATAACTCCAGGTCATCCGTTGAGGGGTAGCTGACGTTGGTAGCTACCATCAGTGCAGCCCAACCAACCCCTTCATTTTCCAGAGGAAGGCAAGTGATTTGTCAAACAACACATACTAGTTCTGAGAGGTCAAGCCCAGTTGGATGTCCAGTTTCCTGAGTTGTTACACTTGCTTGTCCCATAAAAGAATGGAAGGGTTCCATACTTATTCATTTATTAATCAAACATTATATGAATATCAGCTCTGAGCTCTAGCCCCCAAGTGTCTTCACTAAGGGCCAACCTGGCGCTCCTGCTGAACCCAGGCCTCTCTGGCTATTCCAGCCCCCCAGGAGGGGGCAGTGGTGCCCTGCTGCTGAGGCCTCTGTGTGAAGGCAGGGCTGGCAGCTGCCAGGTGGTCTGGCATGGGCTCTCACTGGGTGGGAACTTCACTCTCAAACAACGCTTCCCCGACGCCCTTCTCTGCAGAGGATGAGGGCCCCGCCGCTGCAGTGATGGTAAATAAAAGGCTCTTAGGTAGGGAGCATAGCATCGGGAGGCTGCCCAGCAGCCCTCCTTTGGTACAGCCTCCATACCACCCATCTGCCGCCGGCTTGTAGCACCTGCAGCCAGGCTCCCGGCTACTCTCCACCCTCCACGCCCCTGGTTCCTCTGTGATCTGCAGCCTCGCTCAGGCCTGGCACAGCCTCCTGGCACCAGCCATGGACATGATGGAGCATCCCTGGCTGCTGCCCCGAGAGCCTGGTTACCCTCCCCGCCTCCAGCCAGGATCTGCCTGGCCTGGCTCTCTCCGCTCTCTGCTAAGGGCCTAGACCAGATGGCGAATTATCGGGGCTGATTTACAGCGACAACTAAGTTGGCTGAGGATGAGGCCTGGGTGCCAATGGATATTGTCTGATGAGGGCCCTGGCAGGGTAGGAATGGGGGAGGCTAGGGGGTAGAGAGACGATGTGCCCTAAGGAGAGAAAGTAGGTCAAAGAGCAAAGGAAAGGCAGAAGGCCATGAGAGGGGAGAGAGGAGTGGCCGACTCGAAGCCGGGAGAAGGGAGGAAGGGCGAGCACAAGCACAGCTGATGTTTACTCAGTGCCCGCCATATGCCTGGAGTGCATTTTCTCACGGGACATGTGCTTAGAGTGGCACTTTCCCATATGGTAGCCACTAGCCCCATGTGGCATTCTAAATTAAAACCGAAATTAATTATAATTAACTATAATGGAAAATTCAGTTCCTTAGTCACACTGGCCACATGGATGCCCCATAGCCACATGTGACTGGTGGCCGCTGCATCAGACAGTGAAGACATGGTACAGAACATTTCCATCATCACAGAAAGCTCTGTTGGACAGGTTGGTGGAGGGAAGGCTGATATTAAACAATAGCTCGCTGCCCTGGCCAGGTAGCTCAGTTGGCTAGAGCATCGTCTCGATACGCCAAGGTTACACGTTCAATTCCATGTCAGGGCACATACAAGAATCAACCAACGAATGCATAGATGGGTGGAATAACAAATCTCTCTCTCTCTTTCTCTCTCTCTCTCTCCCCCTTCTACCTTCTTCTCTCTCTCTAGATTAAATAACTAAAAAAATTTTAAAAACAGCTGGTAATTTCATGTTGTTGATATGCACCTATATCTCCACCTACCTACAGGTACAGGGCTGGGCAAAAGTAGATTTACAGTTGTGAGTATGTGAAACACAGAGTTTATTTTTGTACTATTATTTATTAATTATTGTATTATTTTTTCATACGAACTGTAAACCTACTTTTGCCCCACCCTGTATTGATCAGGTACTATTCTAAGATCTATACATATATTAATTCATTTATATCAACCCTAAGTGGCAGGTATTTATATCAGGTCAGCAAATACTTTATGTAATACACTCTGTAGTATTTTAGGTTTTAATATTTTGGCAGAAGATGGCCTGAAGAACTGTGTCCCTTGGGATCTTAGCCACATACCCTGATGGGAACTGACAACAGAGGCCACAACCATTTAGTAGACAAGTGAGTTCTTGGGTCACACACAGACACCTCTAAGACTTTCCAGGTCTTAATAGCAATCATTTGTAAGGTGTTGCCAAACCACATCCTGGAGGTTATTTTAAATAAGGCTCATTGTAATGAGCACATCGAGTGCCGATTTGTAACTAGATGCCGCCTGAGGGGAACAGGTGTATCTACCCAATCCCCAGTCAGCTTTTCCAAAGGGCGATCTTCCCCCGACATGTCACTCTGACATGGGACTGAATTTTACAGCTCCAAGGACTGTACTGGTAAAACAGAAGTCTATATCTTTGAAGTCTGGTCAGATGAACTTTTACCATAGTTACCTCTGCGGAATATGTTGTGTGGGAGAGCAGGGGTGGGGCGGGGTGCACATTGAGGGGTTAGAGAGAAAACATTTGTATTTTACTCCAGATATTGAACAAAAGCTTGACTCTCTTATGATGAGAATGTTTTTAGATATTTCTTGGGTAAAAAATAAGAAAAAAATAAAAAGAGAAATGTACCAAACAGGGTTGTTCCATGGAATA
This sequence comes from Mormoops blainvillei, assembly GCA_004026545.1. Taxonomy (NCBI): domain Eukaryota; kingdom Metazoa; phylum Chordata; class Mammalia; order Chiroptera; family Mormoopidae; genus Mormoops; species Mormoops blainvillei. The sequence continues at coordinate 14,397 of PVJD01011383.1, read as the reverse complement.
AAGAAGAACATAGATATAAACACATGCCTGGCCCTCCCTAGCCATAAAAGTAGTTTCTATTTATTGAGCCCTGCTGAGGTGTCAGGTGTTATTGGACGTATTCTCTTACTGAGTTAGCCGGATGACCCTCCCAGGTGAGTATTATTTTCCGCATTTGGCGATGAAAGTCAGGACACAGGTGGAATTGGTCCTTCGTCCCCCTGAATCACTGAGCAACATGAAATGGATTTTTTTCCTTCCAGAGGAAAGCAAAGAACCTCGCTGAGGACACTCCACCCTCCGTACCTTGGGGTCCTCAGAGAGAACCATGCAGCATCTGTTCACATGTTATTGGGGAGCAAAATGTCAGGCAAATTAGAAATGCTGCAGTTCTGCCCTGCTGGAATGAGTCCGGGAGATGACAAATTCTCCTGAGGAGGAGGAACAGCGGGGGGTCCGGGCCTCTAAGAGGGGGGAGCCAGCTTGCCCTTTTCAGTGGGAACTCAGGGAAGACCCCCAAACAGGGGGTCTTGGCTGTTCTGCTGCCAAGAACTGTCCTGCAGCCGCTGCCCAGGAGATAACGGAGTGGGGGTCTGAGTAGGTCCCCTTTCCGTAGAATCCGGGGCTGGCAGCAAGTCAAGTCACAGTTGTCCCCTCCCGAAGATAAGATGAATGTGCAGGAGCAGCTTGCGGTGCACAGATGCAGACAGGTTGTTACGCCCCGCAGCCTGGCTGTGCGGAACCCCTCCGTCAGCCCCTGAGTCTGGGCGCCTGCCTGAGTCAGAGTAGCTTCAACTTCCTGCCTGCCCATTGTCTGCCAGGTCCCGGGCTAGGTGTATTGGGTACACTACCTCTGACCTGCACAGCAACGTGCAAGGTGGGTGTTCCTTACCCTCATCTTCCAGGTGAGAAACGAGTTCAGAAAGTTAAGCAATTTTGCACGTGATTTCTGCACCCCAACGTTTTCCAGATACCATCCTGCATGGTGCTCACGGCGGGTGAAAAAGTAAAGAAAAATTTGAAGGTGATAGGGCTTTGGATGGTGGGCACACAATGCAATCAATATACTGATCATGTGTCATAGAAATCTACATTTGAAACCTACATAATCTTATTAATCAATGCCTTGAAACCTACATAATCTTATTAATCAATGTCACCCTTATAAATTTAATGTAAAAAATAAAGAAAATTTCATGTGAAACAAATAGAGTTTCCATAGTGAGAAACCTTAGAAAACACTGGGTTAAATACGTATGACTCTTCATACCAGGACTTCTCAAAAGCTTTAAGACATCAGTCCCCAGCCTCTAAGGCACCAGGGACTGGTTTCGTAGAAGACAGTTTTTCCACAGACGAGGGGTGGCGGTGGTGATGGCTTCAGGATGATTCAAGTGTGCTACATCCAAGCTCCCCCACTGCTGGGTGGCCCAGTTCCTAACAGACCCAGATGTACCAGTCCGTGGTCCGAGGGTTGGGGGCACCTGCTTTAAAACACCCATGTACACGGTCACCCTGCAAGAGAGGAGTGTATAGAGAACATGGGGTTTCCCAAATTTATTTGACTTTGGAACCCTGTTTCAGCAAGCACCTCACAGGACATAGCCTGGAAAACAGGGCCTGAAACCCTCAAGGTATCAAGACAGGTCTCATCATTCTGACTGAGCATGTCCATGGGGTATTAGGGGACAAGAATCAGGCACCTCCAGCATGGATCTCATTTGCTCTAAAAACAACCCTGTGAAGGAGGGTTCATAATCCTCATTTACCAGATGGGAAACTGAGGTTCGGAGAGGTTAAAAAAAAACTTTGTCCTATGCTGCCCCACAGATATTTGAGCAGGCAGAGTGTGACACTTGACCACAATGAGGAGGGTGAAGATGAGAATGAGGGGAACCGGGAGGCCGACGCATGGCCTTGCAGGGAAGGAGCTGGGGGCGGGGGCGCGGCTGTGCCCAGCCTCCGAGGTTGTCGCCCAAACCCTGACAGACAAATGCCTGCAACCACAGCCTACCACACTCCTGCCGTCCATGTTCTTGGGAGGCTCCTGCAGTTTTAATTAAATGCTGCGTATGGTGGCTCATTAAGAAGAAAACAGTTGTTGTATTTCTAAGTAGCCTCAGGACTCCTCGCTATTTTTACAGCTCCAGCAACACTGCAGAGAATTTTATGGTGTTTGAATTTGGTATTGACTCTGAGCCCAGCAGGACCTCCAGGCCAGGGCTTAGAGACCCTTCTCTGTTCTCCAAGGACCCCTCTTCCCTGCACCAAGGATCCACCTACCTCAGGCCCCACCTCCCTGGGGGCCCATGTGGCACCTCTCCCTCCCACCAGGAGCATCCTTCTCATTACTGGAAGCTCTCAGTACTCCAAGAAGTTTGCCTCCCTTCAGTGCTCCGATATGCACTATTTGACAGTCTTTTTCCCCTGTTTCATTCCTACTGTTTTTCTGTGAAACAGCCTATTAACACTATTAGCTTATCCTGACATAGCACTTGCCATGAGCCAAGCACTGTTCTAAACTCTTTGCCTATGTTACCTCATGGAATCCTTACAGCAAACCTATGCGATAAGTACAGTGGCTCGTCACTAATGTGTTTTGGAACTTGTGACGAGTGTGGGAACCAATAAGTACTGAACGATGAAGCATTTTCTCTTGCAGGGGAACATGATGACTCACACAAGTTCTAGCAAGTGTGATGAGTTCTGACAAGCGCCGAGTGCCGAAACACTTTTTCATGTCAAAATGCAGCAAGCACAGGGTTTGAGGAGTCCTGAAGTCCATGAGTACCGAGATGTGAGTGTACTATTGTTATCCCATTTAATAGATGAGAAAACTGAGGCAAATAAATTCCTGTCCCAAGGTTATTAACTACTACTTGGTGAAGCCAGCATTTAAACACAGGCAATGTGGCTCTAGAGCCTCTGCTCTTAACCACGTTTGGGTCATACCATCTGCTAATAAACTCCCAGGTTTGGTCTCACTCTTGTAAAGTGCCCCCTCCCCACACTCAGGGACTGCAGTTGTGCCACTGAACCCCAGCCGAGCAATGACAGCTTGATTGGCTGCCTGACTAGCTCTCCCACTATCACCTGATCCTGGGTTGCCATTACCTGGATTGACACCACCTGAGGCAGATTTTATTTTCCAAAGATGGTGCAATAATGTCCCTCATCCTACACACACTTCTAGAATATCCCTACTCCCCCTCCTCCTTGAACCCAAGCAGATGTTTGTGATTGCCTTGGCCAAGAGAGCAAGTGACACCAGCAGAAGCTAGGTAACAAAATATCATTCCCTCCAGCCTTCTCGCTGAAGAGTCAACTGCCCTGTTGTGAGGAAGCCCAAGTAACCCACGGAGAGTCCCAGGTGGGAGCAGCTGAGGGCCCAGCGAGCTCCTAGCTGACAGTCAGCATGAACTCGTAAGCCAGGTGGGCTACTTTGAAAGTTACGTTGTGGCTCTTGTTGAGCAGTGGGGAGCAGGGGCAAGCTGTCTCCACCACGCCTTCCCCAAATGCCGGGCTCCTGTCAGATTCTGCCTGCCAGGCCAGACCTCCCTCAGCTTCTCTGTCACCACAGTCCCTGCCTTCCACAGAGAAGTCGAATGGCCGGTGTTTTCCCATCTGCCCATTTCACTCCAAGGGACAAGACCCTACAGGGCTGAGTCCAGCCGTCACCCGTCCCCCCTGCAACCAAGATCTATCCTCCTCGTGCCAAGGACCCATTTACTAGGTGTTGGGATTAAATCCGAGCTATTTTCTAGTTCACAAATTCTTGCTTTAGCAGTACCTGTACCTGCTATTTGCCTCTTCTATTGAGTTTTTATTTCAATTTTTTTTATTCATGGAAATTATATTTAGCTACTTTGCAAATCGGTCAATTTTGATAGGTCTTCATTGCTTTACCATACTTTTAATCCCCCTTTAATTCTTTAAACATATTAAATATGCTGTTTGTATACAGAGTATCCGATTATTATAATAGTTCCTATTTTGATTGACCTGATCCTTTAATTTATCCTTTCTGATAATGCTTGCTCATGGTTGCTTGTTTCCTTCTGTGTTTGTGATTTTTAAACTGAGAGGTCATGTTGTTAGCAACCCTGCCTGTGAGAATTCTTAGAGATCAGCGTGTTCCACAGAAAAGATTTTTATTTGCTCTTGTGAAGCTCCTGGGGGCACCACTACTCCAGGATCATTGGCACATTTCACATGGATGTATTAGATTAAATATAAATCTTCAAAGACATGCCAGCATAGCCACATTTGGATCTTTCCAGGTGGCATTGGTCTACTTTTCCTCTCTTATTGGAATGATTGTGGAAGAAAAGCTTGCCTAAAGTTCCAGTGCCTGTTCCAGTGTCCACATTTTAAATGGAGTTAGTTTACCTAATTGCTACCTTCCTGTCAAAGTTACCCAAGGCAGCGTTGGGGCACTGGGTACCTGAAGGGGAGAGGGGCCACTAGAAATGGAGGAGTAAGAGTTTAAAGAACCAAAGGAAACAAAAGATAGAGATTTTTATAAAAAAGAAAAAGTATGGGTTTGTACCCATTGTCAGAAGAGGATTTCATGTGGCTAGCAATGTAAATTGTTTTCTGTAACAGTTAGCAGCTCTCCCTGCTAATCAGTAAGTCAATTACAACTGAATTGTATCTTTTTTTGAAAGTACATCCTTCGATCTGACAATAATTGATTAATACTTACTTCAGTTACTACTGACCCTAAGAAGCAATTCTGAAAAAACTCTTTGCTTCAAATATCTTAACTCAGACCTTTCAGCAGTTCAGCATTCTCATCCACCTGTTTCATCTGCACATGTGTGACAATCCCTTTATTATAGCTGGTACATTGATCAGGTATTGCCACAATGAATGCTACCTAACAAACCACCCCCAAACTCAGTGACTTTAACCCATGAACATTTAAATAGTGGGTCCATAATTTAGACTGTACTCAACTATGCAGTTCTTCTGGCCTCAGCTGAATTTGCTCAAATGCCTGAAGGTGAGCTGGCTGACAGCGGCTGGCCTTGGCTAGGAGTACCGGGGTGATTTGGTTCTGCTCTACATGTCTCTCATCCTCCAGCAGACTGGTCTAGGGATGTTCTCGTGGAGGGCAGAGGTTCAAGAGTGTTCTTTAAAGCCTCAGTGGTGTCTCACCTACAAGAACAAATTAGAGTCTTTATGCGGAAAGAAAGAGACGCCAGAGCTCTCTCTCTGCCATGTGAGGACAGAGCAAGAAGCACAGGCTGTCTGCAAGCCAGGAGAGAGTCGTCACCGAGACCTGACTACGCTGGCATGCTGATCTCTGACTCCCGGCTTCTGGAACGACGAGAAATAAATTTCTGTTATTTAACTCACTTAGTCTGTGGTATTTTGTTATGGCACCCAGAGCTGTCTGAGACAGTTCTCATTAGCTGTTAAAGTAACTTTCCCTAAAGAATCTACTGATAATTGCTTAAGTTATTATCCCTCTCAGGGACATTAGCATTCTAGAGTCTAAACCCAAACCCCAAGAGTGAAGTGCTCATGATGGGCCTTTGAGCAGCGTGATAGTCACTGGGTAGAGATGTATCTGAGGGAGGTGGGGGGTGTCGCCACTCCCTGAGCCAGCCTCCCTCCCTCACCGTGCCACAGAGCCGACACCCTCGCTCCTCTCCATTCTGCACAGCTCTGGGCTCTGAGGCCCTGCTCCCTGGATTTGATCCCACAGGATGTAAATGTATTACAGTCCCTGAAACAGGAGTTTTCCATCCCTGCAACCTCCCTCTTCCTGTAAAATTATGCCTTCCTATTTCAAAGGAGCCATCTGTCAGGTGGGAGGAGAGGGCTCGGACCCCTCTGGGGGTGCCTGACTTAGAGACAACAGCAAAAGCCATCCAGTGGGCTTCCACAGGTTTCTTTCTCACAGTTTCTGCTTTAGCATTTTGGGAGAAAGAGGCATCCTGGTGATGAAAGTAGGACCTGCTAGGAGAACATAGCTGCCACGGTAGGGGCTGGGTCCCTGGGGAATCCGCTGTCTCCCGAGTTCCACGCGGCTTTCCTGGCCAAGGCTCAGGCTGAGCCTCTTCAGTCCCTGAGCCCTTGGGCCCTCCTCCTTGGGGCCCGGCCTCCTGGGACGTGGCAGCCTGGTTGACACTGGTGGATGGAGCCTTGAGAGCCCGCCTGCTCCTGGATCGTGTTCCATGTGGTCTAGGCTCGCATTCGCTATAGCTTCTTACATGCCTTCAAGTACTTCTGGGCACTCGGTGCAACCTCTCTGGTCATGGCTCAGGTGTGCAGAGGTTAAGCTCATTTGGGGAAGGAGATTGGGGGCTTAGGATGGGGACAAGGCCTGTCCTCCCTGGGGGAAGTGTGGAGGGGAGGGTGTGGGAGGGCATCTCTGGGGCCTCTCTGGGCATCAGTCCAAATCAGAGGCCAGTGTTGCAGGGCACAGCAGTTTGGTCATCCCGGGACCAAGCAGCGGTGTGGGCATATCTCCAGAGTAATAGCCCTTGGCTTTCTCTTTATTTATCTTTGGGATTGATTTTGGCTTCCTGTGTTAGGACCTAAATCTAGCATTGGCATCTGTCGGGACCACACCTTTGCGGGGAAGAGAAAGGATCTCCCCTAAAGAGGGTGCCCTTCCTTACATTCCTTTTCAGTCATACCTAGACGGGCCCACAGTCAGGGGCCCAGGACTCTGAAGGCAGTTCCTACACAGCCAGAGGGAACATTCTCTCTCTCTCTCTCTCTCTGCCTCACCCTCCCGGATCTCCAGCACATGGGGGCTGCTGTCCAGGAAGGAGGTCTCGGCAGTGGGGACCAAGATGGTGTCCCATACCAGGAGGCTGCCCCAGAGCAGGAGAGCCCCTGTGCGCCAGATTGGCCAGCTGTATGTGATGTTGTTGTTTTTTTTCCTCCCCCTTATTTTATCCCTGAACTTCTAGTACAGCCTTGTTTAACTACCTCAGCCTAGGCAGGAATGAAAGAAAACGTGTTCTGACTGGGGAACAACCTTAAGGGAGCCGCAGTGCTCTCATGGCCAGCCAAGTGGTGGCGCCAGTAGTGGCGGGGAGAGCTTCGGGTCCCACAGCCCTTCTCGCCCTGGTAATTCGCCCTCCCCCGGACAGGTTCCCTGGGAGGGTGCAAGTCGGTTTAATGAGGGATGATGGTTCTTTTGTGATCTTAACATATGAGAATCCAGGAATAGATGGGCCTTGAAAGAATAAAACATGAGTTCATATTGAGAGAGTAGCAGAGCTCCCCCACACCTACCAGGCGAGGGGTGGTCTGCGCCGGGGGGTGAGGGAAAGGGGTGGAAAGTAAGGAGCCGAGGGGTCCCAGGCACAACTGGGCCAAGTCAAGGTCTTGGGCTCTGGAACGAGGCATTCAGATTCCTCTTTTTCTCCTAAAAATGTCTACATGCAAATATATGTACACAGGCACAGAGGACCCAGGCACACACGCCTCAACACACACTCTCAACCAAGGGAACACGCTGCCGCCTTGCCCGCTCCTCTCCCAACAGACAGCCCGCGACGGGACTCTGACTTCCCAATAATCTGGCAAACAAATGAGCTTGACGTTAACTCCATTACCAGGGCTAATCTGCCCCAGCTCCCACCTGATTCGCACAGGAAATGGGCTCATTCATTATGGATGGTGTGTGCACTTTGCTGCGTCCTCCAGAGGAATCAGCCAAGCAGTTGGCAGTGGCACTTTCCTTAAACAAAGTGAAGGGCCTGAAACATGTCTCCCTGGAAAAGGTCAGGCCTGCAGTGCGAACAGCCAAAAGACAGAGAGGTTCTGATGCCAGAACCACCAGTCACCACCCCGCCCCCCACCCTGCGCCCCCCTGCAATGGGCAGCTCTGCGCCTTTCACCGCTGTACTCGCCGATCCTGCAGCTGAGCTCACGGTGCGCGGCATCATCTACCCTGGGCAGTTCCGCGGCCCTGCTGTGCGTAGCCCTTCTAGATTGATGGGCAGGACAGCATAAATCAGAGGTGACTTTCGAGGCATCTGTTCTTCTGGGGCAACTGTTCCCAACCTTCAGGGTACAATAGGATCCCTTGGAGAATTTACTAAATCTCAGATTGCTGCCCCCAAGAGCCTGATTCACAGGTCTAGGGGCCTGAGAATTTCATTTCCAACAAGTTGCCATGTGACGTTGGTGCGGGTGCTGCCAGCCCAAGGGCCACACTTTGAGAACCACGGGTCTAGCTCCCTACCCAGAACCAGATCATCTCTGCCACCTTCCTCACGGGTAATGCTTAGAACTGCGCATGCTTCTTCCTCTTTGGTGCTTCTAGTCACCACCCTCTACTCGGCTTTATTTCCTTGTCTGTCTGCCCTCCCAGCTGGTCCCTAAAGAATGGGATGCGTGTCTCAGTTACCTGTGGATTCCCAGGAAGAGATCTGGTAGGACTCAAAGGGCTCAAGAGGGCAGTGGCTATCTCTCCGGGAAGACATGCCATTGGGGTGCAGCGTCTTTTAAAGAGGGACCATTACTTTTTAATTCTGTATACTGTTGTATTGTTTGGATTTTTAAAAGGAGAATGACTCATGTATTATTGTGTGATTAAAAAATGAAGTCAGGGGAGTGAGAAGATAAGGATTAGACTGTGTGAAAATACTTGCAAAAGGCACATCTGGCAAAGAGGACTGTTATCCAAAATCTACAAAAACTCCTTAAGTTCAACAGTAAGAACATAAACCACCATGTTTAAAAACGGCCCAAAGACCCTCAGAGACACCTCACCAAAGAAGATGGGTAGAGACACCTCACCAAAGAAGATGGAATAAGCACAAAGAAGATGTTCCCCATCTTAGGTCACCTGGGAAACCTGAGTTAAAACAACGGTGAGACGCCACGGCACACCTATTAACATGGCCAAAATCCAGAGCACTGACAACACCACATGCCAGTGAGGATGGGGACCCACAGGGACCCTCATTCATTGCTGGCGGGAGTGCAGAATGGTTGTAGCCAATTTAAAAGACTTAAGTAAGAACCCAGTTTGGTGGGTTTTTATAAAAAGCTTAACATATTCTTACTATACAATCCAGCAATCACACTCCTTAGTATTTACTCAAAGGAACTGAAAACTTATATCCGCATAAAAAATCTGCACATGAATGTTTACAGCAGCTTTATGCATAATTGCCAAAGCTTGGAAACAACCACGATGTCCTTCAGTAGGAGAGTGGATAAATAAGCCGGTACACACAGACGGTGGACTATCATACAGTGCTAAAAATAAATGAGCCATCGAGCAATGGCAAGACACGGAGAAACCTTAAATGCCCATTACTAAGCGAAAGAAGCCAGTATGAAAATCTACCTACTGTATTATTCCAATTATATGACTTTCTGGAAAAGGCAAAACTATGGAGACAGTAAAAAGATTAGTGTTTGCCAGGGTGTGGAGGAGCGAGGGATGACTAGGCAGAGCACAGAGGAGTTTCAGGGCTGTGAAAATTCTCCGTATGATACTATAATGATGGATACCTGTCATTGTACATTTGTCCAAACCGGTAGAATACACTACATCAGGAATGAGCCCCAGAGCAAACTGTGGACTTCCGGTGGGTGATAATGATGTGTCAGCGTAGGCTCATCAATTGTAACAAATGTTCCACCCTGGCGGGGATGCTGATAATAGGGGGAGGTTATGCATGTGTGGGGGTAGGAGGTCTGTGGGAAATCTCTGAAACTTCCCCTCAATTTTTCTGTGAACCTAAACTGCTCTAAAAAAAATTAGGTCTTTAAAAAAATGCCAAAAGTATTATTCCTTTGACTAAAGCATCCTCTTTAAAGATCCTGACTCCACTAGCCCACACCCCCACTGAGTCCTCAAATGTGTTTAGCTAATAGCATTCCTAAGTGCCGGGTGCTGCCGAATGGGCTTTAAATATCCAGGCTTATTTAGTATTTCCAAAAGCCACCGAGGTGGGTTCTGTTTATTATTCCTGTTCCCCATGTGAGGAAACTAAGGCACAGGGAGATTAATTACCTTATTCAAGATCACATACCCAACTAGCACTGGGGTTGGCAGTCACTCCTGGCAGACCAGCTCCGGGATCGGTGGCCCTGTCCTATCGGGGGGCTGTACCACCTAAGTTATGGATACCTTGAGGGTCATCAAGAGATGGAGCCTTAGTTACACCTAACCTACACTGTTCTATAGATTTGAGGAAACTGCTATCTGATTTTGTTACCCAATGCTTAAGTTGCCTAGAAATGCCACCTTTAATTAAATTTGTACTAGGAACGATACAAAAACATAAACTCGAGCACTCCTTGACTTGCACATGAATCAGCTGACATGGAGTCTGGGGAAGGTAGTTTGCAGGGACCAGCTCCCTGAGATGCAGAGCAGGGGAAGGGCTGAGCAGGGATTTAAAGACAGTGTGCCCAACCCCGCCCCCCCCAAAAAAAGTCATCAAAGTTGACATGACCAATGACTTCTGATATTTTGGGTTCGTATCAGTTTGTTACCAATTACTGGCAGGAATGCCCCAGTACGGAGGAAAAAGTTTAAATACAGAACATGGTGTTCTCTACCTAGGCTTCTTTTGTGCATTGGGAAAAGAGCTGCGAATTTGGTTCTAGTGGAAAAACCCTTTGGCCCTCCACTCAGAACCCTGGGTCCCTTATCAGCAGAGCCTGAAGCTTCCGGAGTGAGGCCGGCTCAGAGCCACTGGACCTCAGCCTCTGGCCAGCTTTACTGAGCCAGCATCTTTAGGGGCTGAGGACGCGAGGCATCTGTCCTTTCTACTTTTAAAAAGGCACTGCAGATCATCCCAATATGCAGCCAGGGTTGAGAGCCACCAGGAAGGTCCCTTGTCATTTTAAAGTTCTGATTCTCACTCTGAATTCCACATTTTCTAATATTTTATGATTTTGTGATCTGATCTCTCCCCCACCACTCCAGAGTCCTGGCTCTGCCTTTCCAGGACGGAACTGGCTTGGTTTGGAATTTAATCATCTCCTTGGAAGCGGAGTCCGGCTCCCCAGGGGGCGTCTTGTTCACCCCATGTGAGACCATCAGGTTTATTTACGGTCTCTGATTTTATTTATCTCACCACCTCTGAGCTGTTCTTCTGCATACAGAGAACTTACTGTCTGCTGCCTGCGTGGCCACAGCTGCTTTGAGCTGGGCCAGGATGGATGGCAGGGTTTAGCCCACTGCATCAGCTGAGAGGCTGGTCGCTTTCCTGGGGGCGGGTGATTTACGTGATGTGGCAAGGCCCTGCCTGCAGCCGGCCATCTCCTCCCCGAGCATTCCCAGCACAGGGCGTTGGGATGGATGGGGCGACACAGGCCCCGCCTGAGGAGGCTCCTGAAAGACTCTCTTTCTAGGTTGGAGGTCTCAGCTCTGTCTATTTTTCTCCTTAGCGACAGGACAACCCTGGAAGCCATCAAGCTTGTTTTAAAGCATGTGCATCCCCGCCCCCCGCCCTCCGCCACCTTCAAGGACCAATTAGGAGGACACAGCCCTGGGGAGGGTGAATATATATTTTGAAGACCACAAAAAGGGGGTACAGAGGAGACCATTATTTATACCTAATTTCATTTTTCATGGTCTCTGCCTCACTGAACACCCACTCCCTTCCCCTGTCTTCCTTGCCCATCCTTCACCCCTTCACACCAGGTAGGTGGTGTATCAGTCCAGATCTAAGTGGGAAAACAGAAATCAACTCAGGTTCACAATGGAGGGGGTGTAGCTCGGGGGCCTGGTCACACAGATGTGGGAGGAGCCAACACCCAGACAGGGCTGTGAAGTAACTTAGAAGTTAACAACCTCAAGAGGGGGCGCTGTCAGGGCGTGGGAGCTGGGGCAACCTGTGACAGCTGGGACCATGGTGGCCTCTAGGGCAGGCTCTAGGCAGGGGGATGGGGGTTGATACCTGGCTGCTTCCTCCCTGACCCTGAACTCCTTGACTTGCACATGAATCGGCTGACATGGAGTCTGGGGAAGGTGGTTTGCAGGGACCAGCCCCCTGAGATGCAGAGCAGGGATTTAAAGACAGTGTGCCCAAACCCAGCACCATGGGATCCCCAGACCAACCTCTACTGAGACTCTGGGGCCACTTAGCCAAGATGCCACCACTAGTTTGACTGCCCAAAGCCTGGGACCTTCCCTGAGTAGAAGAGATCAGATCTTCTGGCCTAAGCCTTCTTCGTTAGGACTGAGAGTCACTTGGAGATGGTAGCTGAAGAGAAGGAGGATGACTGCGGTGAGGGTGATTCCCTGACCCTTTCTTTCTGGGCTTTGGCCATTGAGTCACTATGGGAGAGACCAGCCTGTCTCCTCCGTCTTACCACCTGGCAAGGTTGTATCTCCCAGCCTCCCTTGCAGCTCAGCTGGGGCCATATGACCAGCCACGGCCAATGGTATGGAGGCAGCAGCGACATTGGTCTTTTCTAGTCTCCAGCACTTAAAAGCAGTGAGTTCCTCAACTTCTTCTCCTGACACAGGAACCTGGAAGTTGACACGTGTTGATAGGGAGTTATAAGATAGAAGCAGCCAGGACCCCGGCAAAGAGGGTGGCAGTTCTGGTGAGTCGCACGACCTATACCGAAACTTGTTGGTACAAAGAAAAATATATATCTTGCATTAAAATGCTGAGATTCTGAGGGATGAGCGTTTGTTTTTGCTTTGTTTTGTTTTCCATTTGCTATGAGATTTCTTTCAGGAAGAGAATCAGCGTCTCTCTTACATCTTATTTTCTTTCACAGCCTCCTGGGCAGGCCTGGTCCCATTTCAATGTTCCTTGCTAACTAAGATGTCGCCATGAAGGCTAGGGGCTGCCTCATGCATGACAGCATCGCCAAGCAGGCACAGTGGCTGGCACAGAGGAGAAGCTCAGGAAGTAAAGAGTTGTTGACTAAATAGGTGATTGAATGAACAAATGAAGAAAAACATGGGAGCAGGAATATCTTTCAGGAGAAGCTTGATACATTAGAAAAATGACCGATTAGGCTGGGTGAAATATGTCAAGGCTTTTAGAAGTTAAACACAAGCCTCACCAATCCAGGAGGAGGTGAGGTGAAAACCCAAGGGAGCCCAGGGTTGTAAGGGACCATGAGCCTGATACCCTCAGTGAATGGCCACCCTATACCTTGCTGCACATGCATGACAGGATGGGATCATCCCCTGCACTTGGCCTCCTCCTGGCATCTCATTTTAACTGTCACATTTAAGAAGGATTTGGAGGTTCTACGGAGAAGCCTGAGCCAAGGGAAGAAATGATGAAAAGTTGGGGGGGGAAGAACCTGCAGGAAAAACCTAGGGAAGGTGGGAGTTAAATGGGGCTGAAGGAGGGAGGTGGATGCTAATGAGAACCTCTTGGGGTAGGGGTAGGGAGGGGAACAAAACTAGGGGACATGGGTTTATAGAGCAGCAAGAAGGATTTAAGTTAGACTCCAGGCAATGAAACTTCATTGAAGGGGAGTGATACATTGAAGGAGGTAACCTGGCTTGTGGTGAGGTCAGCATTTCCCTTGGCTGTCCCCCTCCTCCTGAAGCCTGGGGGGGCCCCTCGCAGGTCCCACAAAGGACCGCGCATGACGGACGGCTGGGAAACATGAGGCCCTAAACGTGTTGAAAGGTAAGAGATGGCCGATAATGTTGCTGGTGTCATATGACAAGAAAGGAGAGGAGACTGACCAGCATCTGCCTACTCTGCTGTATGGGTCTGAAGCAGGCATCTGGACCAGATGGGTTGGGAATCCCTCACATAGCCTGGAGGAAGGACAGTGTTTCAGGAGTTTGATATTTTACACTTTCCCGTCAGTTATTTCTTGTACGGCCATATCCCTAGGAAATGTCTCATGTCGGGTACAGCAGCTGACATGCTCTAACTATAGCCCTGGGACAGGCTTTCCAGAAGGGTCACGGAGGAGGCAGGGAGCCTCGTGTAGCCCAGGATGTCAGGACTGGAAGGATGCTGCGAGGACTTAAGAGGCTTTCAAACATGACTTCCCTGCAAGAGAAAACTGTCCCCCTAGCTGAAGGGCTTATCTATTCCCAGGCCTACATCAATGTCTGAGCAGGGGACGTGCACCCGTGGCCTCTGCCAGGTCATCCATCGCTAGACCTCCGCATCCATCCTCCTGCCCTGAGCTTGCCCTGAGCCACCTCCACATGGCTAACTCCTTCACTCCACAAGGGGGCGGTCTCTGGGCATTACCCTGTTTTTTCTAACGCTTTTAAGCCAGCCACAGCCCCTACGTGGGTCCATGGAGGAGGACTGCTCCCAGCTGCCATTAGGAAATGGCTAATACATACAGTGGTCCCCCATCGATATACTTACTCCTAGGGACCGTCATTGGTCTTCCTAAGCACCGGAGTCCCGCCTGGCGTCCACCCTCATTCTCCCGCCAGAATCCTGCTGCCACCCCTACACCTGGCCACTAGAGGGCACCAAG
>PVJD01011382.1:0-46727 GCA_004026545.1 Mormoops blainvillei | reverse complement strand
CTGCAATGTCTCCATTACATTTATCTTGCTTGTTTGTTCTGTTGATTAGTCTCCACTTATAGGTAAAATCATATGGTATTTGTCTTTGACCACCAGGCTTAGTTCATGTGGCATAGTTATCTCCAGACCCATCCATGCTCTTACAAGTGGTAGGAGCTCCTCCTTTCTTTCTGCTGCATAGCATTCCCTTGTGTAAATGTACCAGTTTTTTGACCCACTCATTTACTAATGGGCACCTAGGTTGCTTCCAACACTTGACTATTGTAAATTGTGATGCTATGAACATTGGCATGCATAAGTTCTTTTGAATTGTTGTTTCTGGATTTTTAGAGTATAATCCCAACAGTGAAATTGCTGGGTCAAAAGGCAGTTCCATTTTTAGTTTTCTGAGGTAATTCTATACCATTTTTCATTGTGGCTCCACCAGTCTGCATTCCCACCAACAGTGTACAAGGGTTCCCTTTTCTCCACAACCTCACCACCACTTGTTGTTTCTTAATTTGTTTATAATGGCCATTCTGGCTGGTGTGAAGTGGTATCTCATTGTGATTTTAATTTGCATCTCTCTGATGGCTAGTGATGCTGAGCATCCTTTCATATATCTCCAGGTCCCTGTGTACATCCTTCTTGGAGAAGTGTCTGTTCAGGTCCTTTGCCCATTTCTTAATTGGGTTGTCTTCCTAGAGTGGAGTCTTGTGAGTTCTTTATATATTTTGGAGATCAAACCCTTGTTTGATGTGTCATTGGCAAATATATTTTCCCATACAGTTGGCTCCCTTTTCATTTTTCTGATGTTTTCTTTAACTGTGCAGAAGCTTTTTGTTTTGATGAAGCCCCATTTGTTCTTTCCTTTATGTCC
Source organism: Mormoops blainvillei (assembly GCA_004026545.1). Lineage (NCBI taxonomy): Eukaryota > Metazoa > Chordata > Mammalia > Chiroptera > Mormoopidae > Mormoops > Mormoops blainvillei. The sequence continues at coordinate 45,868 of PVJD01011382.1, read as the reverse complement.
CTTGCTCTAGGGGACATATTGATGAAAATATTGCCGCATGGAATATCTGACATTTTCATTTCTCTGTTCTCTTCTAGGACTTTTATGATGTCGTGACTTATATTTTAGTCTTTTATCCACTTTGGGTTTATTTTTGTGTATGGTGTAAGTTGGTGGTCGAGTCATTTTTTTCCATGTAGCTGTCCAAATGTGCCAACACCAGAAACCATTCTTAAAGTTATCTACATACTCTGTCCTACTAATCGTCTTGTGACCTTCTCTGTTTCTTCCTCACTCACCATGCTTAAAGCCCACAGTCTTCCTCACTCTTCCCCAACTTACTGAACTTGGCCTTTTGAACTGCCTGAACCATCTTCCTAGAATGCTCTTCCCTCAGATATCTTTTCCTCCAGCTCATGTTTCTCCCAGTCTCTGTCGAAAAGTTATACTAGAGAGGACTTCCACAGCCACTCTGTTCAAACAACTGCTACCCTCTGTGCTGCCAATCCCCTTATCTTGTTTTATTGTTCTCTGTAACCCATATCACCATCTTGTTGTATACTTACTTGTTCTTCTGTCTCCATCTGCTAAAATGTAAGCTTGATTGAGGCAAAGAGTTTATACATTTGATTCACCACTGAAACCCCAGTATGCAGAAAATATTTTTACAGCAAAGAATGAATAGCAGTCAAGTGAACTTTTATTGTACATATTAGATAATAACACTCCTCCAATTAAAATCTTTCAAAGGATCTCATTGTTCTTTAATAAAATCAACCAACCTACAATAGCCTACTAAGTTTAGCCTTATCTAAAAGAAGTTTCCATATTTATTGCAATACTAGATTTTTGGCTTTTACTCCTATTATTTTAAACTTTTTAATCCATATAGTTCACCATATTCAGTCATTCCAACTTTACTAAAACTGAAGTGAGAATGGGGCCATTTACTAGCATAAGGAGAACTAAAGAAGTAATATTTGGGTGGAGAGTAGAGAGTGTGGAATCAAAACTAATATTTTGGAATGAGTTATAATAATAATTAACATTTTAAAATAGCCAAGTGCTATTCCAAACCTTTATGAGTACTGACTCCTTAAATCCTTATAAATATCCTGAAAAATTATCAAGAATATATATACTTATATCCCCATTATATAGCTAAGAAAACTTAGGCACAGAAGTTAAGTAGCTTGCTAAAGGTCACAGAGTTAATAAGCAGAAGAACTACAATATGAACTTAAGTTGTTTGACATCAGGGCCCATTCTCTTCACTACTATGGATACGCTTCCTTGGAGCTATCCCAACAGAAAATGAACTAAGAGTAAGTAATTTGATATGAGTCTGGAGTTCAGGTGAGGAACCTAGTTCAGGTGGAGAGGTACATATGAGGCTACTTAGCATGGGGTGAAATTTAAATTGCCCCTCTATCTTTCTTTACTTCTATCTCAGTCTTTTACATCTTTGTTCCTTTCTCACTACTTAAAAGCAGGCTCAGGCATCCTTTATCTTAAAAATAATCTTCCCATGCTTTCCAAGCTAAATTCATTACATGTCTTTGGTTGCAAATGAGAGTCCAGTTGAGTGAAAAGGTAATGTAAAGGCTCACAACTAACCAGGGTGGAGATCCAGGCTCATTTCCTCAGGTCTTACTATCTGCTCTCTTCATCTCAGCTCTGCTTTTCAATGTGTTTTCCCAGTTCTCAGGCAGGCCCTCCTTTTGTGTCAGCAAAGTGACTTTCAGCAAGTCCAGACTTTGATTTCACCCTCTTCACTATCCCAACATCAATGTAGATTCTCTTTTACCAGCAGTTCCAACAAAGAACCTCTGTTGTATACACAGTTTCTGAGGTCGCCGGGGGTACCGTGTTTTCAGAACCAGGCCTGCACCACGTATCCACCTTAAAGACTAAAGGTAGGAGTAGCTCAGTGTAAACACCTGAAGTAAGCATGGGGGATGCTGATCCCCCAAGAAAGTAAGGACGCTGTTATCAGAAGACAGGGAGAATGGATACCAGACAGGCAAAACATAGGTATCTTTCAGAGGCTTAAAAATAATGGTATATATCACATGGACACCAGCAATGATTACATGTACACAAACATTTAAATTACTAGCCAATCAAAAACTATAGTAATTAAATTACAAACACAGGCTGGAAGATATTTGCAGAAGTATGATGAATTGTTAGCATCATAGCCTCACTGCTTCACTGTTACATGAAGAGGTCATAAAATCCGTAAGAAAATACTAAGACTCCACTAGGTAATGCTATAAAAAATATGAACTTAGAGTTTCAAACGAGAAAAATGATAGACAATATAAATCTAAAAGGAAATCCATTGTAGTGGAATAGGGCAATTAAGGTACAAAAAGTGTGTATATGAAATATGAATGGTTAGTGATTTTATAAGGAAAAAGCTACACCTCTATGCCATATAGCTTGCAACTATTTTATGTGTTGTGTTTCAGAATAAAAATAGAACACCAGAATAAGAGGCTCAGATTTAATCAGCAATATACTTGACAGAATTGGCAATTAACACAGGTACCACAGCAAATTAAAAAACATGGTTTGAAATAGACCAAATAATAATTGTTAACACTTATATAGAGCTCATTATTGCTGATGAAAGTCTACATACTGTGCATTTATTAGTTCTCAGTATCCACAGCATCCCTACGAGGTAGATACTATTATTACCCCAATATTGCAGATGGTGAAACAGAGACAATGGAACTGGCCCATAGTCACTTAGCCAAATTGTGCAGAATTTATGATTCAAACCCAGGAATTTTGGACAGAGTCCAAGTGCTTAATTCCCTTAGGAGTTTACACTAATTCCAGTGTAAGTTTGGTTTGAAAAGCATTTTAATAAACCAAGTCATGTGATGGTGAGAAAAAATAGTACTCTAAACAGTTCAGCACAGGTTTTTAAGACCAGACATTCAAAAAACATTTCAGATAAAGTTCTGATGGGTATAAGTAGAAGACAAAAATAAGATTATATAAAGTAGGATTTGGAGAGTTACTAAAAATATTTGCATCTCTAAACTTCTCAGAAAATCTCAGTTCTTTCTTAAAATCCAGTGTCTTCTGTCACACATAAGAAAAATTAAGCACCTTAGAAAGGCATGCATTATTTTCTACAGTCTGTGTCTCACATCCCACTTACATTTTATCACACTTCATATAGACCACATTCAGCTTCAATCTGCCTTGGCTATCCTTACTTTTATCTTCACAAGTTTTCAACCCTAGCTTAAACTCATGCTTTGTTCCATAATGCTTTCGAACCATTCCCTCTCCTAATAATCTTGTCTTCTGAGATCACCTATTTCACTTGTTTTCAAACTAACCTTTTGAGACATAAGATAGATTGATAGATCGACATAAGCATATGTACAGGTATAAGTATAGGTATAGGCATAATAATATAGAGGCCTTTTCTTTGCAGTCTTCTTTCGGAAGCCAGAAGGCTGAGGTTATGTTTACTTTGTATGCCAAGCAGAATGCCCTATATTCATCTATTTATTCCCCACACATTTTTGAATGCATATAGCATTCTGGGCAATGTGCCTAGCATCGTAAATTCAAAGGCGTGGAGGACATTGTTCTTGCCTTCAAAGGCCTCATAGTGTACAAGGAAGACAAATGTGTAAATAAATAATTAAAGTGCAGTGCTATAAATGCCATAGGGTAACGCGTACATGGTGCCATGGCAACCCAGGCGTGGAGTGGCAGCCTCTGCCTGGAGAGTTGAAAAGATTGCACAGAAGGGAAGAAATTTGAGCTCGGTCTTAAAGATGAGTAGGAGTGATAGAGGCAAGAGTAGGGATAATTATACAAGCATGTTTGCTGTGCTAAAGAGTTTGGACTTTATCATTTAGACAGTGAAAATTATAAAAGGCTTAAAGGTTTTTATATAAGAAAAAGCAGGATTTAATTTATTTTTAAGGAAGATAGCTGAGGTAGGGCCAGGGATGCATTGGAGCGAAGAAGGAAGAAGACGAATGGTTTTTTTAACACCCTAGAGAGGAATGAAAGAGCCTAAACCAAAACAATAACAATAGGAGATTAACAAAAAGATATGCTTTTGAGAAAACAATATTCTAAATTATAATTACTAGAGCTTGAAAACTTGGGGGAGAAGAGACAGAGGGTGTTGAGATTCAGTGAAGAATGTATCAAAGGAAAATGAGCAGATGGACCGTCAATGACAGAAAGAGAGAAAACAGAAAGAGAGTAGACTGGAAAAGGGCAACAGAGGTGCAGAGTTTGGCTGTAGACGTTCTGATTTTGTGATACCTGAACAATGTCCGAATGGAATTTTCTAGAAACAATTAGTAAATGTGTATATGGATGTGAATGCTTAAAAAACGTTCAGGAAATGCAGGTATTTCTCTCATCTCCATTATAAAAACTAAATTGGGAGTGTTGGATTAACATGAATATCATGCACAAATGGTTATTTAAGGCCTCAAATTATTGTACTTCAGCCTGGATATGGAGGACTGCATTGTTACTTTTGCTACTAGGATAGACAAAAAAGCTAGAGGGAAGAGAGAGCTCACTCTGGAAGAAGGGTTTAGAGGATCCCATCTGCACTGGAAAGGGCAAAGCTAGGGGCAGTTGCAAAGGCATCAGGCATAAGGAAAGACCCATGGCATTAGGCCTGTCTGTGCCACCAGAACAAATTTTGGGAGGCATAACATTTATCCCCACTCTCATCTCTATTTCTGAAGAGGTCAAGATTAGAATAATTCCCTTGGTCTAGAGGAGACAGAGATAAGACAAAGGCCAGACGTTGCTTCTTTTTTCCAGCATATATATTCTCTTTTTTTTTAATTATTTTATTTTATTGTATTACACTTATTTGGTTGACGGTGATTAATAGGACCATGTAGGTTTCAAATGTCTCTTCTGAGCAGGCCACCCACTGGGATCGGGGAAGGCAGAGTATGAGGAGCAGTGCTTGTGGATGAAGAGAGTCCTCAGTGGGATGCCCAGAGGCCATCAAATATACCCTGTGTTACAAAAAAAGGGTTACATATTGATTCTATCTTTCCATTATGGTAAGCCATCCTTGAAAATATCTGTAACCACCAGTAAAGCGTCACTCATCGAAGAACCCCCCTCCCGACATATACCTGCTCAATGATAAATGCTTACAAGCCTTGTGAAATGAAAAGGCAGCTTTGTTAAGGGAGGCAGGATAAAAATGTATAAAGAGCAAAGAGGCCAGTTTAGGCACTTAAAATTGGACAGTGACTAACGTTTTAATTCTTAAATTAGACTAAACAAGCATTAACAGGCTGATTGGGTTTCGGAGAGTATGGCAGCTACAGTCAAGCAGGAAGTTCAAAAGTGCACGTGGTCAGAAAAATGTATGTTTTTATGTCTGAATGGTGATTATTAAAAATAATCCACTTGAGCCCTGGCTGGTGTAGCTCAGTGGATTGAGTACTGGCCTTTGAACTAAAGGGTCACCAGTCTGATTCCCAGTCAGGAAACAAGCCTGAGTTGTAGGCCAGGTCCTCAGTGAGGGGCATGCAAGAGGTGACTGCACATTGATTGATGTTTCTCTCCCTCTCTTTCTCCCCCTCTTCCCCTCTGTTTAAAAATAAAATTAAAATTAAATCTTTTAAAAAATAAATAATCCACTTGATATATATATATAGGATGGAGCTGGAGTATAGATGTGAGGGACCACACAGCTGTAAAGAAAGAAAAATTGACCACAATATGTGTTATCGATAAGGAAAAATTTCAACACTGATGAAGGAGAAGGAGATCTGTGAAAGAAAATAAATTATGTAGATACAAATTACTTCATGAATGGTTGTAGGAGCAATTTTCCAAATTTGCAGGTGATATGTAATTGGCAGATATTGCAAACAATAAGGAGCAATTTAATCAGATAAAGAACTTGAATCATTAAGTACTTGGTCTAATAGTTGGCAAGCACAGAGAAGTAGTGAATAATAAGCCTTGAATCAAAACAAAAGGACAGAGAGTATTGCCAGTGGTAATGATACCATCCAGGAAGGGTTTTGAGGTTTAAAGAGAACTTATAGAAAAAGGCAAATAAAAAGTCAGTAAAAGATGTGTAGAATTTAAAAAGATGTGGTAGGTTATAGGATATAAATTAGCAGACTACTACATCAGTCAAAGCCAAGGTGATATAAAGACTGGTGCTATGATGAGAAAAATCTCATAACTTGAGGATATATAAATCCTGAAATCCACTGTTAGCTATTGAAATGCCATCTATTACCTAGATTTTCATCTATCTCTTGTCATGTTTTGAGGGTAAAATTAATGAGAAAGATAACTTCCAGGCATAAAAGAGAGTGCAAATTTGGGTGAAGATATTCTAAGTAACTTTTATTTTTTTAATTTAATCTTTATTTTTTAATGGTATTTTTTCCATTACCATTTTCCAGCATATATATTCTGCTACCCCATTCCCACCCCTCCCCCAGCAGTCCCTACACTGTTGTTCATGTCCATGAGTCCTTTTTCCTTTTTGCTCAATCCCTTCTTCACCCTCTCACCTGTCTCCCCCTCACTAGCTGTCATCCTGCTCTCCATCTATGAGGTTTCCCATTTTCCTTGTTAGTTCAGTTAGTTCATTAGATTCCACATATGAAAGAAATCATAAGGTATTGTACTTTCTCTGGATGGCTTATTTCACTTAGCATAATTTTCCCCAGGTCCATCTCTGCTATCACAAAAGGTAAAACTTTCTTCTTTTTCACTGCCAAGTAGCATCCCATTGTGTAAATGTCCCATAGTTGTTTTAGCCGCTCATCTACTGTTGAACGCTTGGGCTGCTTCATTACCTTGGCAATTATAAATAACACTGCAATGAACCTAATGATGCTTGTGTTCTTTTGAATTAGTGTTTTGGGTTCCTTCAAATATGTTCCCAGAAGTGGGATCACTGAGTCACAAGGCAGACCCAGTTTTAGTTTTTTTGAGGTATCTCCATACTGCTTCCCACAGTGGCTATACCAGTTTGCATTCCCACCAATGGTGCAAAAGGTCTCCCCTTTCTCCACATCTTTGCCAGCACTTGTTGTTTGTTGATTTATTGATGATAACCATTCTTACAGGTGTGAGATGATATTTCATTTGGTTTAATTTGCATTTCTCTGATGATTCGTGATGTTGAGCATCTTTTCAAATGTCTATCGGCCCTCTGCATGTTCTCTTCGGAGAAGTGTCTATTCAGGTCCTTGGCCCATTTTGTAATTGGGTGGTTTGTGGGGTTTTGTGGTGTTAAGTTTTGTAAGTTCTTTATAAAATTTGGATGTTAACCCTTATCAGATATATCAGCAAATATGTTCTCGCATTCTGTGTGTTGTCTTTTTATTTTGTTGATGATTTCCTTTGCTGCACAAATTCTTTTCAATTTGATGTAGTCCTATTTGTTTATTTTTTCCTTCTCTTCCTGAGGAGGTATGTCAGATAAAACATTGTTATGAGCAATGTCTGAGATTTTGCTGCCTATATTTTCTTCTACAATTTTTATGGTTTCAGATATAACATTCAAGTCTTCGGTCTACTTTGAATTTATTCTTGTGTGTGGTGTAAGAACGTGACCTAGTTTAATTTTTCTGCGTGTATCTGTCTAATTTTCCCAATACCACTTATTAAATAGTCTATCTTCAATCCATTGTATGTGCTTGCTTTCTCTGATGAATATTAATGAACTATAAAGGTTTGGATTTATTTCTGGGCTCTCTATTCTGTTCCATTGAGCTATGTGTCTGTTTTTATGCCCACACCATGCTCTTTTGATTACTATAGCCCTATAGTATAGTTTGCTATTAGGTAGCATGATTCCTCCAACTTTGTTCTTTCTCAGAATTGCTGTTGCTCTGAGTCCTTTTGTGGTTTCATACACATTTTTGAAATATTTGTTCTACTGTGAAATATGTCATTGAAATCTTGATAGGAATTGCATTGAATCTATAGATTGCTTTGAGTAGTATGGACATTTTAATAGTGTTAATTCTTCCTATCCATGAACATTGTATGTGCTTCCACTTATTTATAACTTCTTCCATTTTTTTCTTCAGTATCTTGTAACTTTCCAAGTACAGGTCTTTTACATCTTTGGTAAAGTTTATTCCTAGGTATTTTATTCTTTCAGTAGCAATTGTGAATGGGATTGTTTTCTTAATTTCCCTTTCTGTCAGTTTGTTATCAGTATATAAAGATGCAACTGTTTTCTGGTTATTAATTTTGTATCCTGCTACTTTGCTGAATTCATTTATCAGTTCTAGTAGTTTCTTGGTGGAATCTTTGGGGTGTTCTATGTACAGTATTATGTCACCTGCAAATAAAGACAGTTTTACTTCTTCCTTTCCAGTTTGGATGCCTTTTATTTCTCCTTCTTTTCTGATTACTGTGGCTAGGACTTCCAGTGGTATGTTGAATAAGAGAAGTGAAAGAGGACATCCCTGTCTTATTCCAATCTTAAGGGGAACACTTGCAGTTTTTGCCCATTGAGTATGATGCTGACAGTGGGTTTGTCATATATGCCCTTTATTATGTTTAGGTATGTTTCCTCTATTCCCACTTTGCTGAGAGTTTTGATTATAAATGGGTGCTGGATTTTATCAAATGCTTTTTCTGCATCTATTGATATGATCTTGCAGTTTTTATCCTTCATTTTGTTTATGTGGTTGATTACATTTATCAATTTGTGAATGTTGTACCAACTTTGCATTCCTGGAAAAATTCCCACTTGATCTTAGTGTATGGTCCTTTTGATGCATTTCTCTATTTGGTTTGCTAATATTTTGTTGAGGATTTTAGTGTCTGTGTTCATCAGGGATGCTGGCCTATTATTTTCTTTCTTTGTAGTATCTTTATTTGGTTTCAGTATTAGGATAACGCTGGCCTTGTAAAATGAGTTTGGAAACCTTCCCTCCTCTTGAATTTTATAAAATAGTTTGAGAAGGATAGGTGTTAATTCTTCTAAAAATGTTTGGTAAAATTCACCTGTGAAGCCATCTGGTTGAGGGCTTTTGTTTGTTGGGATCTTTTTGATTACTGGTCAATTTCATTAAGTGCAATCTGTCAATTCAGATTCTCTGACTCTTCCTGATCCAGTTTTGGAAAATTGTATATTTCTAGAAATTAATCCATTTCATCCAGATTGCCCAGTTTTTTTGGCATATTCATAATATTTTCTTATAATCCTTTGTATTTCTTTGGTGTCAGTTGTTATTTCTTCTCTTTATGATTTTATTTATTTGAGTCCTTTCTTGTTTTCTTGATGAGTCTGGTTAAATTTTTGTAAATCTTGTTTATCTTTTCAAAGAATCAGCAAAGAATGGATTCATTGATCTTTTGTATCATTTTTTTAGACTCTATTTTACTTATTTCTGCTCTGATCTTATTATTTCCTTCCTTCTACTCACTTTGGGTAAAAGAATAACTTATCCGTTGTTATTTTTCAAGTTCCTTTAAGTGTGAAGTTAAATTGTTTATTTGAGCTTTTTCTTGTTTTTTGAGATAGGCCTGTAATGCTACAAATTTCCCTCTTAGCATTGCTTTCCCAGTGTCCCACAGATTTTGGATTGCTGTGTCCTCGTTTTCATTTGTTTCAAGGTATGTTTTGTTTTTTTTCCTTGATCTTGTTGTTTACCCATTCATTGTTTAATATCATGTTATTTAGCTTCCATGTCTTTGTGTCTTTTTCAGTGTTATTTTTGTGATCGGTTTCTAGTAATTTCATAGCATTGTGGTCAGAGATGATGCTTGATACGATTTTGATCTTCTTAAATTTATTTAGACTTGCTTTGTGTCCTAACAGGTGGTCTATCCTAGAAAACATTCCATGTGCACTTAAAATCATGTATATTTTACTGCTTTGGTATGAAATGCTCTGCAAGTATCAATTAAATCTATTTGATATAGTGTGTTATTTAAGGCCACTGTCTCCTTGTTGATTTTCTGTCTGGAAGATTATCCATTGAAATCAATGGAGTGTTAAAATTCCTGACTATGATCATATTTCTGTTGATCTCTCCCTTTATGATGTCCACCAAGATTTGCTTCACATATTTTGGTGCTACTGTTTTGGGTGTGTAAATGTTTACTGTGGTTGTATCCTCTTGTCAGATTGTTTCCTTTATCATTATGTAGTGTCCTTCTTTGTCTCTTAGTATAGCCTTGGTTTTAAAGTCCATTTTGTCAAATGTAAGTATTGCTACCCCAGCCTTCTTTTGTTTCCTTTCCATTTTCATGAAATATCTTTTCCATCCCTTTACTTTTAGTTTGTGTGTATCTTTTGATCTGAGATGGGTCTCTTGGAGGCAACACATATATGGGTGTTGTTTTCTTATCCGTTCAACTGCCTTATGTCTTTTGGTTAGAGCCTTTAAGCCATTTACATTTAAGGTGATTGTTGATAGATACATATTTACTGCCATTTTATTGTTAGACTATTTTCATTTGTTCTTTTCCTTTCTCTTTTGCTGCTGTTTCTTCTTCTTCTTCTCCTTCTTCTTCTTCTCCTTCTTCTTCTTCTTCCTCTTCTTCTCCTCCTCCTCCTTCTTCTTCTTCTTCTTCTTCTTCTTCTTCTTCTTCTTCTTCTTCTTCTTCTTCTTCTTCTTCTTCTTCTTCTTCTTCTTCTTTCTTCTCCTCCTCCTCCTCCTCCTCCTCCTCCCTTTAACATTTATTGCAGCACTGGTTTGGTGGTAAGAAGCTCCCTTAGTTTTTTTCTTGTCTGAGAACCTCCTTAATTTTCCTTCTATTTTAAATGATAGCCTTGCTGGGAAAGTAGACTTGGTTGTAGGTCCTTGCTTTTCATACCCTTGAATATTTAATGCCACTCCTCTCTGGAGTCTAAATGGTGATCCCTTATATGTACTACCTGCTCTTGCAGCTTTTAAGATTTTCTTTTTGTCTTTAAACTTCCCCATTTTAATTATGATGTGACTCTGTGTGGGACTCTTTGAGTCCAACCTGTTTGAGATTCTCTGAACTTCCTGGTCTTGTATGTCTTTTTCCTTCATCAGATTAGGGAAGTTTTCAGTTATTATTTCTTCAAATAGGTTTTTGATCCCTTGCTTACTCCCTGTTATACTTCATGTTGTCCAAAATGTTTAAGCTCTCCTCATTTTTTTTAATTTATTTTCCTTTTTGCTGCTTTGCCTGAGTGTTTTTTTTCTACCTTGTCTTCCAAATCACTTCTTGATCTAACTTACTGTTTATTCCTTCCAGTGTATTATTTGTTGAGATATTGCATTCTTTATTTCTGAATGATCCTTTTTAATGGTTTCTATGTTTTTTTCATGCTGTTGATTATTCTTACAATCATTACTCTAAACTATCTGATAAATTGTTTTCCTCCATTTCATCTAGTTCTCCTTCTGGAGAATTCTCTAGTTCTTTCATTTTGGGTCTGTTTTTTTTTTTTTCTTCCCATTTTGGCTGCTCCTTTGTATTTTCCACCTTAGTTGTTAAACTAATCAGCTGTTTAAGGTGATTAGCTGTTAAATTAATCAAGCTATAACCACCAGCACAGCTTAATCTCCACAGGGTGGGGCAGATTAATTCCTATAGGTGGAGCTATTGCTTCCCCTCACGCTGATGCCACTTGGAGAGGAGTGCTCTCCTTAAGAAAGAGGGCTTCTGCAGTACGGGGAATGACTCGGCACAGGGACCCTGGTGGCTTTTCCTTCAGTTCTTTACCCAGAGCCACCAACCCCAGACTCTCCTCAAGTATCTCTGGTCCGCTCTACCCTCCCTCTGCCAGAGCCCAGGGTGAGTGGCTACAAATGAAATTTTGTGCATTGGCCCTTTAAGAGACTCTCTGGGTTTCCAGCCATCTTTCCCAAGCAGACGAAAGCCCTGCTGCTTTTCACAGCTGGGTATTATCTGGGTTCCTTTCTGGCTCTGGTACTGTAGGCTGGGGACCCCGACTTGGGGTTTAGACCCCTTACCTCTCAGGGGGAACCCCGTGGCCACTGAAATATCCCTCTGGAACTTCAGATACTGCCCAGGGGAGCCTACGAGCCCTCTCATGCCTCCTCCACACACCCTACCCATCTCGATGTTGTTTAGTGGTTTCTCCTGCCTGACCTTATTTATAAGGCTTCTCTCCAACTATTGTTCCATTGATTATTTAGGATGATTTCTCTACAGTTTAGTTGTAATTCCAGACTGGTACTGGCAGGAGATTAGTCTAGCTTCCACTTACTCCTCCACCATCTTGGATCTCCCTAAGTAACTTTTCAAGAGCATGTGAACTATGAAATTCTTTACATACCTATGGATATAATCTTAGGGCATTGTGTTTAAACTGATTAGACATTCTGTCCTGGCTGCTCTGGCTCAGTGGATTGAGCACCAGCCTGTGAACCAAAGAGTCTCTGGTTCAATTCCCAGTCAGGACACATGCCTGAGTTGCAGACCAGGTCCCCAGTTGTGGGTGCATGAGAGGCAACCACACATTGCTGTTTCTCTCCCTCTCTTTTGCCCTCCCTTCCCCTCTCTCTAGAAATAAATAAAATCTTTTAAAAAATAAACTGACCATTTTTATTTAGGATGTTCATTTTATAAAATAATAAATTATTTTAATAAATTAATTAATTAATTAATTTTAAAAAATAAATAAATTATTTTAATAATAATAAATGTTGTTTTGGAAATTATAAACAGAGAAATATGCTACAAGTGAAAGATGATACTAAAAATGTATCATGGTCTAGAACATAGTTGATACAATAGAGGAGGTAACCCTTCTTTGTACTTTTGCAGTACTGAGTACCTTAACTGCACAATACAAAGGTTAACCTTAACATTTAAAAGAAATAGCAACATCTTTTATTATATCAAAACTATATTTGGAATCTTAACTATTCACAAAAATCTAGCAGTGAATGTACCAACCCCATTTGAGGAATTTGATTTAAATTCATATACTATTATCAAAATGAATATTTAGAAATAGAACCACACCTTGAAAGATAATCATGGGTGTACTCTTGCCTGCCATTTGGATACTTCACATTTCAATTGTTTTAAGCCATAATGATTCTGAATTTTTCTTTGTAACTTGATTGTGTTATAGTGACAGGCTTTGAAATAAATAAAGATTTCCCTAATTAAAAAACAAACCACTGGAGCCCCTAAAAACAGTCACCAATATCAAGGGAGTAAGGAAGGTAACTGTAGAAGCTCCCAGTCAAGGTCACTTGAATGTAACTCAAGTTACATATCACTTAATACTTCGCAGAATCACTCGGAGCACAACCAGTATAGATTCACTTCTCCTAGAGACAAACTGTGTCTGGAAGATAGTTCTCTCTCATTTACAGATCACTTATATCCCCCCCACCATCCATGGAGCTATAAAACATCTTTAATAGCAATCTTAAATGAATTCTAAAATGACTGAGAATTTTACTCTAATGAAAATAAAAATTCACTGAATTCTAGTCATTATCCTTGGTTTGCATTTTATTGAAACATGGATTTGCAGTTTGGATATGTTAGGCAGAGATTGCTTCTATATGCTCTGTGCACAGGCAGCCTTAAGATGACTTCTCAGAAAGTTGAAAAGTCTCTAATGACTAAAAACCTCTTTCTGATCATCCTTTTCTTTGAAGATGGTATCATTCCCTCTTGGGAATTGCAGAAATGGTGTTATTTTCAAATCCCTTTTAGTACTGCAGGATAATGCCTGAACTATTTCAATTTATAAATAACTTGTAGCTTGCTTCCTACTTGGCATTCAGTAAGCATTTATTGGAGCCTAATGTGTGGCTGGCATTGTGGGAAATACACAAAATATAGAACACAGAGTTCTTGCTCTCCAAGAGCTAGAAAGTGAGAAGAGAGGTGGGGAAGGATTAGAAGGAGAGAGAGGTAGAGAGAGAGAGAGAGAGAGAGAAAACAAAAGAACTTACACCCAATATTTTCTTCCAGTCTCAAGCATTTAATTATTATCTATAAGCAGACCGCTTTTCAAATTTGATTTTTCACCCCAGGCCTCTGACCTGGACTGCAGACTTATACTTCTTACTACTACTCAGAATTTGTATTAAATGTCTAATTGGTACCTTCAAATAACATGTTCAAAATGGAATTCTGGTTTCACCACCTGTTCACAGCATGCTCTGCCCACAGCCTTCCCTGTCACAGTTTACGGCAACTTCAGTCTTCAAGTTACTCCATCCAAAACCTTTGAGTTATCCCCGACTCCTCTTTACTCTGCTGTTATACTTTATACCCTCTGCATCAACAAATTTACCTGGTATGAACCTGAAATATATCCTAAATAATGATCACTTCTCACCACTCCACCACTACTCACTGGTGCAAACCACCACTTTCTTTCTTTCAGGCAACTTTCACAACCTCTTAAGTATTCACCGTGTCACTGTTCTTGCCTCTATAATCTATTTTTGACAGAGCAGCAAAATGATTATTGAAAAATGTAAGTCAGATTATACCATACTTTCCTTAAAACTTTCTGATAGTTTCCACCTTTTTCAGTGTGAGGATTATGAAAGTTTTTATAATTGCCCATAATGCCTCCTATGTTCATTCATACACATGTACACCTACCACTATGTCGTTCTTCTTTTTCTCCTAACTGCTCCCTCTGTATCAGTATTGCTTAAGGGCAAATCAGAAGTCAGTAAAATAAGATTTTAAAAGCACAGACATACCAATAGAAAAAATAATAGAGTTAATAAATAAATACTAGTTAAGTAGTTAGGAGAAAGAGATTATAAAGAAACCATACAAGTAAAAAGCTTATCAAATTTAGCAAGCACTGTATGGTGGGCATGGTCAACTCCACAATTCATTCACCTATAACCATGGGCAAGTTATTTACCTTCTCAGTATGGAGGGGGCAGTAATATTTCTTGTACAGGGTTGCACATGTAACATATGGATGTGTTTCCCACATATGTGAGCTGAAAACATTAAAACCTAGACAACTAAAATCAGAGGGCCTGGCTGACAGTTTGATATAGAAAAAAATTCATGAAGTCTGTGTGTGTGTGTGCAGGAAGAAAAGCGTAGAGTTTGGAGACCAGTGAAAACTAAACTATTCCTGGAAGGACATTAAAATAATATCGTTATGTGAATGGGCATGGCTGTGGGGTCAGAGGCAGCTTTGGAAGAGAGAGTTAGAAAGGATGGCATGTAGTTTCTGGGACGAGGCTGAGAGATAAGGCTGAGAATGACAACATAGAAACTAAACTAATAATACTGTTTTTGTCACTTTTGTAGTGTCGGAGACAAAACTATTGAAATAGTGAAAAATATTAATTTCTAGAAATGTCAATATGGCAAACTCCAAGAAGCACTTCTTAATTGAATGTAATCTAAATGTCAAGATCAAACATCTATTGATTATTATAGGAAAGAAAAGGAAAATTCTAAAAATACATCAAGGGAAAATGATTAAATTTATTAGAGTACCATTCATAATCAATAAACACATAATGAATACCTACTATCTACTGAAAATTTGAAGGTGACAAAAATAGTTATTGATTAAAATTTTGTGCAGCCTTTAAGAAGACTTAAAAGCTCTGTGTGTATACTACTTGAAGATTTATATTATATTATATTAATTATATTATATTATATTATATTATATTATATTATATTAAAGTTTGATCAAATTTTCACTTGAGGAAGTTTTGGGAGAGTCAATCCAGACAGTGGGAACAGCAGATACTAAGAACATGCAGGAGTAAATGTTGGAAAAGATAATGGTTCAGCATGAATACAATGAAGTAGGTTTGGCATAGTCTAGCTAAGGATGTCGAGATAATGTTAAAGATTTATATCTTTTTCCTAAAAGCATTGCAAATCCATTGAAAACCTTTCAACTGTGCAGAGGACAGTTCATATTTCCTCTACAAAAAGGTTACTTTTGCTGCAATAGGGAGATTGGAGAAGAGGAAAGATAGATTTCAGTTAGAGTCGTAAGGAGTCCAGGAAAGCAGTGTTGAGAGCTATAAAGAGTAGAGAAGTGAAAGGGTATTAGGATTGCCAGGAGGTTAAATAAATAGGGATCAAAAAGATAAGGGCATAAGACTGAGAAAGATAATGATGCCATCGGATTTTAAGACTTAAGTAGAAAGATACTAATGAGGCAGGAGACATTGGGAGAAGACTGGTTAGAGTTCAATATCATGGATATGGTCTTGGCCGTGTGAAATTTGAGATGCTGTTGACACATCTAATAGAAATTACAATTATGTTGTTGCATAAATCAGTCTCGTCTCCTACACTCAGCTTGAACTATAAATTTGCAAATCTGTATGTAGAGGAAACCCTGGAAGTAATGGATATGAATGGAGTTTCCTGAGCAGAAGCTCTTGAATGAAAAAAATGGTATATGCCCAAATACAGATGATTGTCAACATAAGCTAGAAAAAGGAACTGAGAAAGAGGCTTATATCATGCCATGAAATCCAAAGAAAAGAGCATTTATGATGGAGGGAGCAATCTTTACTGTCAATATTGTCAAGAGGCCTAAATAGATGAATATTAAATTATGTGCACTTGATTCAGCAATGTAAAAATTAAGATGTGCTCTGTCCATAAGTACTCAACAATGTGGGTACAAAAAGGCCTTCCCAGTGTGACTGAAAGGTGTGAAAATAGAGACAAATTTTTTTAGAAAATGACTATGAAAAAGGGAGAGAGAATGGATAGTGATGGGAATCAGAGATCATAGAGAGTAAAAGGAAAGGTTTTACTTTTTTGTTTTTATTCTAATGAGCAGGGGTTAATCTTTTCATAGAAAATACACGGTTTACCGGATGATGTTGAATACATAAAAGACAGGAGTTTAAGTATCTCAAAGGGAGAGGATTGGTTGCTAAGTTTATTGATGCAGTGTTGGTCTCAGACAGGAAGGAAGGCAGCTCCTCTGTTGTAGGCTGGCTGGGGGCTATAAATTGAGGGGTAAAAATAAGTGTGAATTTTAATCCGCCTTCTATGTTCCCTACAAAATAACAGTGGAGGTCATCTTCCAAGAGTTAGGGGGGAAGTAAGAACATTAAAAGTTTTAAGGGGGGTGCAGATTTGAAAAGTCATTATAGAAATCTGGACAAGTGAGTTGGCATACATACAAACATACGTACATACATACATACATATGTAAATAAGAAAGATAGCTAGATAATGAGAGAAGAGGGGAGGGAGGGAAATATATGAATGATTGTCTCTAATCATTTCTGGTTGTTTTGAAATATTCAAGAAATGTTGGGGTCATCTTTCAGGATCAACAGTTCTTGGCTTTTTTTTTTCTCCTTTGGTACAGCTTTTCTAATGCCAGTAAGGACTATCACATGCTCATATCAAACACAGTGACCTGCTCCATCATTGTTTCTGAAGGATGGAGTGAGGCACTTCCTTAGAAAAGTGAATACAAATCTTAAAGAAGGGAAAATGTGTGTGCACGTGTGTATACAGTGTGTCTATAAGTGTATCTGTGCAGTTTGAAAAGCCCATTATACAGGGTGGGGCAACAGTTATTTGTATGGAAAATAACACAATAATTCATTAAATAATAATACAAGAATAAATTCTGTGTTTCACATATTCAACATCAGTAAACCTCCTTTTGCCCACTCAGTATTATTGTGATATCCCCAGCACAGGGAGATTGGGAATCTCCCCTTGAGAACAGACTAGGAAAGTGTTGAATGTGAACCAGAATTTAGGAAGTTATCCATAGAAATATGACAAGTAATTATTATATATAATAAATATTTTAGCACATACAATACAATTAGTTCCTTTTCCAAAAATACACATTATTCCCTTTCTTTATCCCATTATAGGAATTCACTTTGTGACGCTACAGGCATCTACTATGAAAAGCAATATGCAACAATTCCAATTTATAATCATTTCCACATAAAACATTTAATTGTTTATCAACAATATATTTATGAGCATTTATAAGAATGCAATCAATATGTTGTCAATGAATATCTCCTTATGTGGAATTGTCTCACTTTAGTTGCATCATAAAACCCTTTGGTTCACCAGTGCATCAGTTACAAAATTACTAACCCATAGCCCTTTAATGTCCTGAAAAAGTAAGTGTAACTTCCTCAAGCCTGATTGACTCTTGGAGTGTTATTTATTCACCATTAGAGTTAAAATAAATGAGCTAGCTCACAGTAGTCATACTAAACATAGTTACATTTATTTCATAAATAGATAAACTGAAGCTCAGAAAAGATAGAACTGAAAAGCTAGGGATCAAGGTTAGATTTTCAGTCTGAAAAGACCTAATTCCTAATACCTAGGTATGAAAAATAAATACATGAGTTTGAAAGCAGTTATAATTATTTTTCTGAAAGTTAATTTTCTTTTCTTTTTTTTTTAATTGTTGTTCAAGTACAGTTGTCTCCATTTTCTTCCCACCACTCCCCACCCCCACCCATCCCCACCTCCCACCCTCAAGTCTACCCCCTTTAGCTTTGTCCATGTGTCCTTTATACATGTTCCTTGACAACTCCTCCCTTTCTTTCCCACGTTATCCCTCTCCCCACTCCTCTCTGGTTGCTGTCAGTTGGTTCTTTATTTCAATGTCTCTGGTTCTATTTTGCTTGCTTGTTTGTTTTGTTGATTAGGTTTCACTTATAGGTAAGATCTTATGGTATTTGTCCTTCACTGCCTGGCTTATTAAACTTAGCATATTCTACCCTTCATGACAGCATGGATGAGAGTTAATTTTCACACAGTAATTATTAAACTTAATATTTCTCAGTTAATTTTGAGCTTATATTATTTATATTAATATGGTTTTTTGCAGTGCAAATAGTGCAATTTTTAGAAAGCAACATTTCAGGCTTATTAAGGTAAAAATATATTTAAATAAGTTACCTTAACTACCTGCAATTTGAGTTATTTGGAAAATAAATGATGTCTTACAATGCAGTAAAGTGTTGTGAGCACAATCTTTGGAGTAAGAAAAACAGAGCTTTAATATGACTTCTATATTTATTAACTGTGGGTATTGAATATGTCTGTAAATATGCACATAGATATGCACACACACAAATATTAAATTTAGATAGAATATTTTTGTTACCATTACTTCAGAAGCTAGATTTATCTAAGTTGGTTTAGCATTATACTAGGCATGTTATTTTTTTCATTTATTTTTGTCCCCAAAAGCAATAAAATCTGTTTTATATTGTTTCATAAAACAATAAAAAAATCATGAAAGTGTTCAAATAATTTACTGTGGTTTGCATTTGACTGAGAGGAGCTCTCCACAGCTTTAATGACAGCTAAAGATCATTGTTTCAAAGGATATGCCATATTTTATATATTTAAATATGTTTCTCGTGTCATGCAATTTAAATTCGAAGTCATTTTTTAGCGTTTTCACTGTAATTCTGCTGTACACTTTAAATAAATAAAATAGCATATACCATAGTTTTTAGTGCTATCACTCAATCTCAGGAGACACACACTGAGAAGAAGGGTTATAACTCCAAGCCCTCTCTGGATTAAACCTTCTTAATTTTTAATTGTTCATTAAAATGTCTCTGAGGTTTATACAATAAAATCATGGTAGACCTCTGGCATATGACATAACAGTGCTATGTGAAAGCTCTAACAAACTAGTATGTTTAGAACTCAGTACTATAAAATTTGATGCAGAAAAATCTAAACAGAGGATAAATGATATATTGAGTTGTTTAAATAAACTACTTAATATGTTAAGGACATACTGAATATTTCAGGAACATTTTCTCAAAATTAATTCCTTAGAATAAGTTTTGTCTTTGCTATTGTGTTAATGAAGACTTTGATAAAATGACCCTGGAAAAAAGACAATTTCCTTCAGGTGTTATCTGTGCCTAAAATATTCTTCATTGATTTCACATGCTTATTTCACTGATAGTATGAACGAGGTAATTTGTCTGGCTCTGATGGGGCAAGGTTTGCAGTAAGAAATGCAAAATTCCACACATAACTCTCCTCTAAGCAGTTTCTGTAGTGTTTTTCACTTTAAGACTCTAGATGTTGCCCAAGGCATCTATTTTTTTTCCTTCAAGTCAAGCTGAAGTGTCACAAATCAAATTGTGTTTCCAACTGTTAATGTGTTCTTTTCTCCCTCAATTTCTCAGAGAGCGGACATAGGGATATCTGCTTTAACCATCACCCCAGATCGTGAGAATGTGGTGGACTTTACAACACGTTACATGGACTACTCAGTGGGAGTACTACTTCGAAGGGCTGAAAAGACAGTGGATATGTTTGCCTGTCTTGCACCATTTGATCTCTCTCTATGGGCTTGCATTGCTGGCACAGTCCTTCTTGTGGGTCTTCTGGTCTACCTTTTAAACTGGCTCAATCCTCCACGATTACAAATGGGATCAATGACTTCTACTACTCTCTACAACTCCATGTGGTTTGTGTATGGATCCTTTGTACAGCAAGGTAAGAAGGAAAAAATACATTTTCATATGAAAAAGGACTGTGATGCTTTAATTGCCATGATTTCAGTTAAGAATGTGATATAGCTGACATCAGTAAGTGTGCAAAGGGTCTTCACGGCAATGCTTAGAATTGAATATTTTCTACTCTTTCCTGGTAGATCTCAAACATAGCACATTTCCAACAACAACAAAAAAATGTTCATTATCTTTTGATGTAAGTTCAATATCACCAACAAAGCCAAAAATGAATGTCAGATGTAAGATTCACAAGAAACTCAAAATCCTCCCTAAACTCTGAGAAATAACCTTACTAGGATGAAACTAGTTACTAGAGCACATGCTGTTCAATTATTTACATATGTAAGATATTGGGGCATTTCTTTGTTCAGAGGCATTATTTCATGTATTAAAAATAGTCATTGATGGTGAAAAAATGTTGGTTAATTTAATAATCTAACAATAAATTTCATTTTTATCTTTTACTTTAATATATAATATTTAACAATGACTTCAATTTTTTTATATTCTAAAGAATGACTTTGTTTTGTATTCACTATTCAAGCTGTCCTAGTCTTTAAACTAGTAAATTCTTTAACTCTGAACATTTGAGAATAGAATAATATTTACTGAGCTCCTTAATTGAGACTACTGCCATCATGGAGAATGAAATAATAAAATACTCAGGGAATTAATAGTTTTTTACAAACTTATCACATGTATTGAGAAGAAATATGTGTCACAGTGGAGACACATGATACATTTGCCTTAATATTTACCACTCTTAGTGGTGTCTTACTTTTTTGGATCTTCCATTAAATTTAATTCTTTCTAACCCTACTTAACTAATCACGAGGTTTGTCTAGACTCTTCAGTTCCATGTTCTCATGTCTAATCTGTTTTGTAAAGTTTTGTAAGTATGCCTCTCCCTCTGCCTTTCTATAACAAGGGCTCTATCTAAGGTTATATTTGTCATAGGCATTTTTAGTCAATTCATTAATTGCTAATCCAGTAGATATTTAATCCACACTATTTATTTAAGGTAGAACTTTGCTAGGCACTGGGTATATAATTATGAACAAAGAGTTTTTGCCATCATTGAGCTACAAGTCTATGGGGGCGCAAGCATGTAAACAAACAATGATAATTGTGGGTAAAAAGTTGCTGTGATAGATATAAATGCAGATAGTTATGAGAACATAGGGATAAGAAAACTCAATATATCTTAATGTGGCAAAGAAAGCTTTTGAATTAGACTGCATAAACAGATACAAAATTAATTAGCTATTTAAAGAGCTTGATGAAGAAGAGGATGGGGAAAAGGAGAAATGGATGGATAGGAGAGAATTTAATATGAAGAAGTGAGAGAGAAATTAGGATAGACTATGCAGAATAGAGCTGGTAAAAATAAGCTGAAGATATAGTTGGTATTATCAAGAGTTTGAACTTGAACCTTAGGGTAATGAACTGCTATTAACTGGTATTAAATAAAGAAAAACATGTTCAAATTTGTGCTACAGAAATATTTTGATTACGATGTGGAGAATACATTGAAAAAGGGCAGTGTGGAAAGTGAGTCAAATTTGAAGAGTATCATAATAACTAAGTAAAGGGTTTATGTGGCTTCCATAAAAGTAAGGTGGCATTGGGAATCAAAAGTAGGGCATTGATGAATTGGAGTCAAAAGAACGTGATTAATTAAATAGTAGTATGGTGATTGATACTACAAGAGGAAAAGGAGACAGTTTTATTGTAGCGTTCGGGATTGGGAAATTAGGTGTGTTAGATATTAACCTCTTTTACTGATAAAATAAAAACAGAAAGAGCAAGTGCAATGGGGAAGGTGATACATTTATTTTGGTGCATGTCAAGTTTGAAGTATCTGTGAAATATGCAAGGAGATATTTGTAATGCTTGTTAGTGGTCTGGTATCTTTGTCAGAAGCACATGAGAGACATCAGGGCTAAATATATATTTAGAAAATATTAGGATTAGGAAATAATTGAAGCCATAGAAGATCACCCAGAGTATTTGTTCTAAACTGCATACTCTTGATTGAGGACCACTGACCCAGAGAGGGCTTAAGACAGAGCCCTAAGAAAAGAAATGGGTAGAGGTAACTAACAAGGAGTGATGAGAAAAATTCGAATACCATGTATGTATAGCATGCAGGGAAATACACACCAAATAAAACCAGTATTTCAAGATGGAAAGTTTAGTCACCTGTGTTAAACATTTCAAATATTGAAGAAAAATTGAGTCTTAAAAGGTGTTCATTGGATTTAGCTGTAAGCTTATTATTGGTAGAGTTCCAGTGACTATAGCTGCATAACAAATTCCTCCAAAACCTGCTGATTCTGAGAGTCAGAAATTTAGACAAGACATAGTGAGGATGGCTTGTCTTTCCTCAATGATGTCTGAGGTCTCAGCTAGACAACTCAGTCTGGAAGCTGAACTCATGTCTGGTTGAGGGCCAGTAGCCTCAGTTTTCTTCCAAAATCTCTCTTCGCAGGACAGTTTCGTCTTTCTCATGCATCGTGGTTGGTTTCTTCATAGAAATTATTCCAAAAGGAGAGAAAATAATAAAACAGAATAACTTTGTGGTCCATGTTGAGGGGTAACCAACCTGTGTGATGGTCTGAGAGTCCCTGTTGCAGGGAACATCCCGGTGGTGCCCACCTCATAGCTTTGTCATGAAAATTAAAATGGTTAAAAATCATGAAGTTGTTAGATAAAATAACTTATATGAGGGGGGACTCAAAAAAACCCAGAATTCATTTATTAAAAAAATATGTATTTCTTCCTACATGTTTAAACTTCATTCACCTATCAAGACTTATTTTCCACTGCTCAAAACAGCCTTTGAACTCATTGATTTTTATGTCTTTTAGTGCTTCTGCCGTTTTTTGTTTTACTTCTTCCATATCAGCAAAACATTTCTCCTTGAGGACTTTTTTCATTCAGAGAAAAAAAAAGTCACTTGGGGCAAGATAGGGTGAATTAGGGATGGTGGAGTATGGGGGTCATGCCGTTTTTGGTCAAAAACTGTTGAACACAGCAGCAGCGTGGGCAGGTGCATTTATAAATCGCCCGTCATGAAATCGGTGAATGCATTGAAGGAGTCTTCACAAAAATTCATTGAAGCCAAATGCAGCCTCCCACAACAACGCCTGCTGGTTCACTGATACAGATGGGCTCCTAGAACACTCACCTACCAAGAGAAGCTTATACTACAAGGGACCCACACTCCAGAAGCTAATTTTGTCTTTTGGGGGTCTCCCCCTCATATACATGTCACATAAGTGTTCACTAAATAAATTAAAAATAAAAACAAATTAGATTCAGCTACAGATAATTAGGCATAGGAGAAAAGGCTAACAAGGCAAATAGTTTTAGACTGGTGAGATAATGATAGTGGCTTGGCCAAAAAGTCTGTATGGTTTTTTTTCTGTAAAATAAAAGACACTTTTCTTTTTCAAAAAAGCTTTATTGATTTGGATAGTTTGAGTATGTCAGTTATCTCCTGTGTGGTATACTGTTAATTCTTCTCAATTAATGTCTCGATTTGATCACTAGCAACTCTAAGTGGTCTACCAGACCATGGAACATCATCCAGCGAGAAATATCCAGTACAAAACTTTGCAAACCAATTTCGACATTTGATCAGTCCTAGCACCTTCCCCATGTACTGCTCAAATCTTTTTTTTTTTCTTTTTGCATTTCGGTTTCATTTTTACCTTTCTTGAAATAATGAAGCATAATACTCTGAAAATGTTGCATATTTTCTTCCATCTTCAATATTAAAATGGCTACACAAAAATCCACCAATTTTAATTTTTTTATATGCACGCTGATATGACAGCTGTCACAATACAATCTAACAAAATTGTTTCAAATGAAGTTAAAGACGCCTAAGTGCTACTAGAGCCATCTTACAGAAAACAACAAACAAATTTTTTGGCCATCCCAATAGATTCTGGGGTACAAGGAGCAATAGAAAAATAGAAGGGCCAGTAATGAGGATATAATAGAGAGTAAGACTGGAAAGTGGTAGATAGCAGTAAGAGGGAACAGAGTTCTTGACTACGCTAAAGAACAACAGTGGAAACATCAGTGTGAGAGAGTTTCAAGTTTGTATTTACAAAATGGGACAACTGAGAATAAAATTTTTGAAATAGGTTTATAGATGTGGATTCCTGAAATTAACAGTTGGCGAAGGACTTCAAAGCTGATCAAGAAATTGAGAGTCCAGAGGATTAGATGAACCATCTGTAATGATGTCAGCTTGGACTGGACATCTAGAAAATGAGCCATGTGCCAAAGTTGTCAATAACTGAAGGGAGAGAGCTAGGATGTTGCTAGGTATGTGCATTGACTAGAATTAAAGGTGGTATTGCTAGATGTGGTTACCCTCTGTTTCTGTCTTACTATTTCCTGTTCCATTCAATTTTTCTGTACATGGTTTTAATAATCACCAATATGCAGATAACTCCTAAATCTATACCCTTGAATTTTAGTTGTGTATACCCAACTACCCACTAGACCACTCTCTGGATACACCAGAGGCACCACAAATTTTAACATGCCCAAAATTGAATTGTTTTACACTTTTCACTTTTGCGGCCTCTCACATTCTCTATTCCAGCTGATACATTACTAATCACTCAAACATACAGGTTCGAAACTTTGAAAACATTTTTGATTTCTTCTTTTTCTTTCTGTAGCTTATATTCAACCATAACCAAGTTCTGCAAATTTTACCTCCTAAATATTTCCAGAAGAAATCTCCCACCTAGAGAATACGGCCTGGGTTGTTATTTAGATAAGGCCAGCTTCATTTCTCAATGGAACCATAGGAATCTCCTAACAGATCTTTTACAATTTTGTCCCCTGAATATATATGCTCCCCATGCTTACATATATAAACAAGTTAGCACTATCATAGAGAGAGCTTACTCCATAATTCCCATTCTTCTGGTATCTTCTTGGCTCTCTGCCTGCAACTTAAAAATCTGAGTTATTCAGAGCGTGAACGATATTCCACCTCGTAGCTGTTGTCCATTAGTCAGTTCTAATCTCTTACCACTCATGTCTTACATTTCATTGTCCAGGTACTCCAAATTGTTTTGTCCCTTGAACACAAGGCAAGGCTGTGGAATGTGTCTCTGCTTTTTTTCTGTTCTTTCCAATTCCCGATATGCCTTTATTACCTGCTTATTCTCTAATCCCACGTTCCATGTTCGTGTGCAAATTCCTATGCATCCTCTAATTCTTGCTTTGATTTTACCTTTTTCAGGAAGTCTTTGCTAGTATTAGGGACCTTATTTTATGCTCCTGAAGATATATTTGTTAGAGCACTTACTGACTATAGTATCATTGCCTTTTTTTCATTTGTCCTCACCTGAGTGCTTTGAACACAGGGCGGTGTCTTATTTATGTGGTAGTTAGTCATTTTGCCTATAGTTTAGTGTCTCAAACATACTCAGTATTTAATAAATGCATACTGATCAATTAAATAAATAAGTGCTAAATACTAAATTAAATCAAGGATAGATTTAGCAGCAATATTTTGTTATTAGATTACAGTCTGTTCCTAGGTGACCTGAAACTCACTAAACCAAACAGGAAGTTAGTTAAGATGTATCTACTGGTATATTTTACTAAGTAACTAGATGAGAAACATATAAATAAGGTCTATCTTTGGTTGAACTTTATTTTTGAGGTTGTTGACATGCTTAAAGATTGGCTTTCTGAATTTTGCTTTCAGGTGGCCAAATTTTAGTAAGTTTTAGAGCACAACCAAGACAAAAAAATAGATAAAATTACCCATATAGTTAGCATGGTTTTCTAGTTCTGTAAAGATGCAATAGATATCAAAAGTTATAAATATGTTAAGTACTTTTATATATCACCTGCACCTGTAGATTGATTGTACATTTGTACAAATTTATAATGATAGATAATGCTAAATTGCACATGATTACTTCATCTTTGGAACGCTGCTATTTTTCTACTTGCTAACAATAAAAAGGCGAATTCATTAACAGATACCAAGAACATCTCTACGCTTTGATTAAAAAAATAAATTAGCCCTGGCTGGTGTAACTCAGTGGATTGAGCATCGGACTGCGATCCAAGGGGTCGCCAGTTCAATTCCCAGGCAGGGCACATGCCTGGGTTGCAGGCCAGGTCCCCAGTAGGGGACACGTGAGAGGCAACCACACATTAATGTTTCTCTCCCTCTCTTTCTCCCTCCCTTCCCCTTGGTCTAAAAATAAAATACAAATAAAATCTTTAAAGAACATAAATTAAGACAAGGCTCATAAACCCTATGAAAAAGAGAATCAATCAAAAAGTGTCCATGCACAGGCAACAGAGTTGGAATTACTAATAATTTCCAATAAAAATGTAACTTTTTAATAAGAAATACAGCTGTTATTTCAAAATTGATGTCTTTATTGAGCCACTAGACTGGATTGAATAGGGATAAAGAAGTATTTCATGTGTTACTAGAGAGTTATCTGAAAAAAGAGTTCAGGGATAGCTAAAGGCAGAAAAGTGCTAAATATATGTGAGTTGTTTAATAATCCTGATTTTTTTTTAAATCTGTAACTTCAAAGCATTCTGGAAGACAGCTCAGGGACTCTAACTGTGCAAAAGCAGTATGGTCCATTATAGCGATAAACTTAGTACATCTGTTTGGCTGGAACATTAGAGCTTGTGAGTTAGGTAAAGTGTACAATTTTATTGAGAAACCAATTTTATGCAAGTTTTATTGTCATTTTATATCTTCCCTTATCTCCATGTCTACATACATCTCTCTACAATAAACATACTTTTAAAAAGTCTGGAGTTTGGTTTTTGAAGATCCCTTACATTTAGTTAATGGGCAGTGACATCTGGGCCACGGAAGGCCTCTGTGACATGTAGGTGTATGTAATTTATTTTCTGTTTACTTGAAAAGTAATTTTGAAGGAAATTTCACCTCAGATGGTTTTGTCTGATTTTATAAAGTAGAGATATTTATATTCATGTAAATATTTAGAGCTATCACATATGTTTACTTACCAGCAAGTCTTTATTAAGTACCAAGCATGTGCCAGGAGCAGAAAGAGCAAAAGGAAAACAAGGAATCACTACATTAAGTGATTTAGTAAATATTTCTTGGGCATTCTAGATATTTTTAATATGGCCGTAAATAAGAAAATCTTGCAGGAATATTCAGCACTATGTTATCAGGCTCATAGCCAAATGGAAACCAAATAAACTGCTTCTGATGAAAGGAGCAGACAGAATTTTTAGAAGGAGTGAAAAAGGAAAATTCCTTTGGTAGCTTTCTTAAAGATCAAATAGGTAGGTCCACAGATGCTAATAATGAGTGAAACAAATTATTAGGAACGGTAGAAGGTAACTTGATAGCTGCTGCACAAGCGTTAGCATGAGAGGCAGCCCACTGGCTTTGAGATCCCAGGATAATTTTTGGAAGACAATAAAGAGCTCTTCCCACTGCCAGATAGATTGACCTGTTACAGAGAATCGCAGCTCTCTCACTCCCACTAACAGAAGAGTTAGACATTCTTCTCAATCGCATTAAGCATCAAAAGAAATTATTGATGTGAGAGCATCTCTTTAAAATTTTGCAAAAGACTTTAACTCAAAGAAATCCATTTCAGTAGTGTAGATATCAAACTCATGAAATTTGCCAATGTCCTAGTCACAAAAACCCTAAGGATTCAAGCCTTGAAATGAAGTCACTAACATTCCTTTGTAATGTTATCTGATATTTCACATTCAATCCAAGTATAACAGAAGTGATATTGGCTAGCTCTGTTGTTTACAGACCCTAATGAAAACAGGGAAAATGAGAGTAATTCCCAGTGACGGGTTAACTGGGCTACATAGACAAGTTTCTTTCAACATTCTCTTCTTACAGATATTAACTCAAAAAGGCTCTCAGTAATCTTTATTTAGGTTTGAACAACATCTCTGTTGTTGCTAATTGTGATTGGCAGTCCTTAACAGAGAGAGCACTGAGCACTGTGAGTGCTGTCACATCCACTTGAGAACTTCCCCGTGCTGATTTAAAACATGACAAGGTGCTCATTTTCTTTCTT
Source organism: Mormoops blainvillei (assembly GCA_004026545.1). Classification (NCBI taxonomy): domain Eukaryota; kingdom Metazoa; phylum Chordata; class Mammalia; order Chiroptera; family Mormoopidae; genus Mormoops; species Mormoops blainvillei. The sequence goes on along the minus strand of PVJD01011382.1, from coordinate 17,310 downwards.
TTTATCATCAGGATTCTCTACCACTAAAGAAAAAAAAAGTTGAACTTCTATGCTTCAGAGACTATCCTAACGCTATTATTATGGGTATGAGATGCAAATAATTTGTTTGTGTGACTAGAAAACATTGCCATGACGCTAAGCTGTGAACTCAGTAGCTCACATTCCCCATGAAACGCAATGAGGTCCTGTGCAATTTTTCCATGATCTATGTGCATGCAATGCGCCCATGAGTTTCACTTATTTCAGTACCAACTTTTCATGATTTGAGCCAGAAAAACCTTTCTCATGTTGAAATGGGATTTTGAAGAGTTAAAAGCAATCAAAGAACAAATCAGATTTCTGCTTATAAAATGCTTAGAAAACAAGAACTGGTAGAAACATTTTCTGGACTACTCTGAACTACTTATATATATATATATATACCATAATAAAGGCCTCATTTTAGCTTTTAACAAAACAAAAGAGTTCAAATAAACAAAGACATTAACAAAAATCAAAAGGTGATTTTAAGATATTATGAGTTGATTTTTTTCTTTTGTCCCCAAAAAACTATAAGAAAAAATATTTTTAAAAATATAAATTTATATTTAAAAATATATTTTAAGTATAAATATTAAAAATATTTTTAAAATATATATCTAAACATAGAAAAAGGTAGATGTCATAGGTTCTTTAAAATGGCATTATCATACTGTGGTTCTCATTGTTTTTACAGTGTCTTATCACAACGTCCCTCAGCTTAAGTAATAAGAATAGGGACAGACACCACCAAAGATAAATTTATTCTAAAGGAGATTTAAGATTGATTAAAATTAAAGTATTGGGATCAAAGGACCACAGGCAATAGAAGAGACTGTCAGTTTAGAATACAATTTTGGTGGCTCGATTTTAGTCTTTAACCAGAATCCATTTTACTCTTTCACCTATGAATCTGTAGTTAAGAAGTTTAATGTGGTGGTTATATTTCTAAAAGTATGGGCAACTGACCGCAGTTTTCAAAAACAAAATCAACCTGTTTTGTAAATTAAGTCTTTTAGCCTAACTCTAAGATGCATGCTTATAAGGCAACTACAATGCTTATTGTGCTGAATTTAGGATTCCCATTTTCTATTTACAAAACTGATGAGTAACAAAGTCCCATGATACTTTTTCTTAAATACCCTTGAATATGACACAGCCTTTACTTGAATTTTTCACGGTCATAGGCAGAGAAATTCTAAAGTGTAATATAAAGTGTAAATTCACATTATATATCTCATTATATATATGAGGCCTGTCCAGAAGGTATCCAGCCATTTACTATAAAAAATAGACACATTTATTGAAAAAGGTACAAAGTACGAGGAAAATTATACATAGAAAAATGATACCTCAGACCCCTTCAAAGTAGGCACCTTGGGACCTCACACAGTTCTCCAAATCACCATCAACTTCCCTATTGTATATTCCTGAATCTCTTCACCTGTCTAAAATCTCTTCCCTTTCAAAGGTGATTTTAGTTTGGGGGAAAGCCAGAAGTTGCCAGGTGTCAAGTCTGGGCTGTACTGGGGCTGAGTCACCTGGGTGATTTGACATTTCGCCAAAAAATTCTGCACTAGATGTGATGCTTGAGTGAGTGTGTTGTCGTGACGAAGCCACCAATCACCAGTTGCCCATAGGTGCAGCCTCCTGAATTATCCTAATAGTTTCCATGGAGGAATATTCCATGGAGGAACAAATCCGCAAAATATGATGCAAATTTGTTGCTCTACAGGCTCAGTCATTTTGAATGCATTGACCACACAGTGCACATGCTCGCTCAATGGCGTCTACCACCCCCACTGACTTGTACGGTGAAGTTGTCATTGTTCAACCATGTGCATTCCAGTCCACTCTCCTTGGTTACATGGATGTTTCCTAAACCATTTTTGTTATATTAATGATGGGAGGTGAGAATTCTACCACTGAACCACCAGTGCTCAACCACCAACTTACACCACACACAAAAATAAACTTAAGATGGCTAGAAGACTTGAATATAAGTCACAACACCATAAATGTCGTAGAGGAGAGCATAGGCAGGAAAATTTCAGATATTCCATGTAGCAATATTTTCACCAATACGTCCCCTAGAGCAAGGGACAGAGAGGCAGGGGAATAACAGGGGAAAAGGGGAAGGGTCGCCAAGGAACATGTATAAAAGAGCCATGGACAAAGCCAAAAGGGGGTAGGATTGACAGTGGGAGGTGGGGCTGTGTGGGGCAGTGGAGAGTGGTGGGGGGAAAATGGAGACAACTGTACTTGAACAACAATAAAAAAAGGAAAGAACAAACAAATGGGACTACATCAAATTAAAAGGCTTCTGCATAGCTAAAGAAAACATCAGCAAGAAGAAAAGAGAACTAACTGTATGGGAAAATATATTTACCAATGATACCTCGGACAAGGATTTGATCTCCAAAATATGTAAAGAACTCACATGGCTCCACATCGGGTAGACAAACAATCCAATTAAAAAATGGGCAAAGGACCTGAACAGACTCTTCTCCAAGGAGGACATACACAGGGCCCAGAGACATATGAAAGGATGTTCAGCATCACTAGCCATCAGAGAGATGCCAATTAAAACCACAATGACATACCACTTCACATCAGACAGAATGCCCATCATAACCAAATCAACAAACAAGTGCTGGTGAGGTTGTAGGGAAAAGTACACTGTTGGTGGGAATGCAGACTGGTGCAGCCACTATGGAAAACAGTAAGGAATTACCTCAGAAAGCTAAAAATGGAACTGCCTTTTGATCTGGCACTTCCACTGCTGGGGTTATACCCTAAGAGTCCTGAAACACCAATTCAAAAGAACCTATGCACCCCAATGTTCATAGCAGCATCATTTACAATAGCCAAGTGCTGGAAACAACCTAAGTGCCCATCAATAAATGAGTGGATCAAAAAACTGTGGTACATTTACACAATGGATACTACATAGCAAAAAGAAAGAAGAGACTCCTACCTTTCACGGCAGCATGGATGGAACTGAGGAGCATTATGCTAAGTGAAATAAGCCAGGAGATTGAAAGACAAATACCATATGATCTCACCTATAAGTGGAACCTAATCAACAAAACAAACAAGCAAGCAAAATAGAACCAGAGACATGGAGATAAAGAACAAACCGACAGTAACCAGAGGGGAGGAGGAAGGGGGATAATGGGGGAAAAGAAGGGGAAGGGTCATCAAGGAACGAGTAGAAAGGACCCATGGACATGGACGACAGGGTGGATGGGATTGAATGTGAGAGGTGGGGGTGAGTAGGGCAGGGGAGAGTAACGGGGTGGAAATGGGGACAACTGTACTTGAACAACAATAAAAACATTTTAAAAACCAAAAAACAGAAAAACAATAAATCATAAATTTCTGTGTGTTCAGTGTTACATAATAAGAATTTTACATCTGAAATTGTATTAATTATATCACAGTGTATTTAACAATGTATCAATTAACTAAAATCATGTTATTTAGTAAGCAAAATGAAACTACAGCAATAATATATAAAAATAAGTGGCAATATTTAGCTGTTTTAATGAAGAAAACAATGGTTGGACTTTTTCTGGACAGATCGCATGTATCAGTGTCCCTTATTTGTAAACTACACTTTTTGATGGCAATTGTTCCTTGTAGTATCAAGATATAACAAAAGATCAGTGCATGACCCAGCTTTCACATAAAATGTGGACACTCGGAATTGCTCTTTGATTTGTGGTTGTGACCAAAACTTAAAGAGTTTCTTTATATTTACAACCATCTCTTAGACTCTAAAGTAACAATCCATTTGGGACAGCTACCCAGTTTGTTCTGCCCGCCTCAGTCGTTTTCTAGCACTTAATGTTTATATCCATTGTTTAAGCTCTAATTTAGCATGTCCCGTAAGTATTCTTCAAACTTGACTTTTCTAAATTCTCCATGTTCTTGGAAACATTTGCCAGGACATAAATAAGAATTATTTTCCTACTCACAAGGGTGAGTAGGACAGTACAGTGTCTACCTTCATGGAGCTTTCAATATACAAGAGAAACAAGTAAACACACAGCTCCATCATAGAATATTGGGTTGGCCAAAAGTCTGGAATGCACATGGTTGAACAATGACAACTTCACTGTACTAGTCAGCGGGGGTGGTAGACGCCATTGAGCGAGCATGTGCACTGTGTGGCCAATGCATTCAAAATGACTGAGCCTGTAGAGCAACAAATTTGCATCATATTTTGCAGATTTGTTCCTCCATGGAATATTCCTCCATGGAAACTATTAGGATGATTCAGGAGGCTGCACCTATGGGCAACTGGTGATTGGTGGCTTCGTCACGACAACACACTCACTCAAGCATCACATCTAGTGCAGAATTTTTTGGCGAAATGTCAAATCACCCAGGTGACTCAGCCCCAGTACAGCCCAGACTTGACACCTGGCAACTTCTGGTTTTCCCCCAAAAAGTCTGTCATTTTTTTCTGTAAAATAAAAGACATATTTTTCATTTTCACCAATAACTTGATTGATTTGGGTATTTTGAGTATGTCGGCCATCTCCTGCTATTGGCTTCTAGTGGGTAAAGACCAGGGGTGCTGCTAAACATCTTCCAATGCCTAAGCCCCACAGCAAAGAATTAGTTGGACAAAATGTCAATAGTGCCTAGAAAATTTGCAAACCACTTTTGACATGTTCAATCAATCACAGTACCTTCTCCATACACTGCCCAGATCTTTTATTTGTTGCGTTTCAGTTAATTTTTACCTTTCTTAAAATGATAAAGCATAATATACCAAAATGTTGGATATTTTCTTCCATCTTCAAGATTAAAATGGCTGCACAAAAATTCACCAATTTTGATTGTTTTTTAAATGTATGCTGATATGACAGCTGTCGTGATACAATCTAAAAAAATTGTTTCAAATGAATTGAAAGATAACCAATCATGACTAAAGCCACTGTACAGAAAAAAACTAAATGAACTTTTTGGTCAACCCAGTAATAATTATCATGCTGAGGAGAGCATAAGCCATAATGAGCACGGAATTTTCAGAAATGCTGCTACTTGGCATGTTGAACTAGATCAAATACATACCTGCTCCTGACCTGCTAAAGAAAGGAACACAGCCCTGGCCAGTGTGGCTTAGTCGGTTAGATCGACATATTGTAGGCCAAAAGGCTGTGAGTTCAGTTCCTGACCAGGGCACATATCCAGGTTGTGGTTTCGATCCCCAGTTGGGGTGCACAAAAAAAGGCAACCAATCGATGTTTCTCTCTCATATCGAACTTTCTCTCTGTTTCACTCTCTTTCTAAAAGCAATGAAAAAATGTCCTTGGATGAACAAAAACAAAAATAAAGAAAAAAGAGAAGAAAAGAACACAGAGTGGGAACTAATATTTTTTACTTAGTGACAATGAAAGAAATGTCCAATTACCTTACTTGATTTTTGCTTTCTGAGCTATAAAATAAAATGTCAGATTATTTTAAATTTTTCTTTTAGCTATAGGATTGTGTGATTCTACAATATAAATATCTAGATAAATAAGTGTTTTTATATCTTTGTATTTTCTTGAGAGGTAGCTCAGTTTTAAATCCTGTAAAGTACTATACTCTATAGGTAACCTACTGCTTACTTGTTATGTGATATTCGCCAGGTTTCTTAACCTCTAGGTGCCTCAGTTCCCCAGATAATAATTACATACTTCAACAGGTATTTGAAAAATTAAGAGTTCATGGATATAAGACTCTTCAAATTGTATACATGACACAAAATAGGCACTCAACATTGTAATTATTATTTCCTCATTGTTTTTACAGGCTACAGTATGGAATGGAATCAGTCACATTTTTTAATGCTTTATTATTATAATATTTTAATGCATTACTATCTCACAGAAAATAAACATTATTTTAAGGAAGCATATTATAATTAGGCATAATGAAATCTATTAGGAAAGCTAATCTAGTTAAAGAAAATGCTTATAGTAAACACCATATGCTAAAAAATTCATAATAATTTTTTATTCAACTAAATATGAAAAACTGTAAGAACATTTTTCCCTGTGTAAGTACATCATTACCACACAGGATTTGTAATAAACTGTATATAGTACAACGTGGCCAAAGATGCTACAAATCAATAAACCCGTATTGAATGGAATTATAAGTTTCTAAGTTTTGACTGGGGATGTGGGGATGCTTCTATTAAGTACTTTGGGGCTCTGTTTGTTTTATTTGGAAAAATGTCTATTCAGATTCTTTGCCCAAATTTTAAAAGGTTTATTGTTTTGGTTGTCTGAGTTCTTTATAGATTTTGCATATCAACCCCTTATCAGGTATGTGATTTGCAAATATTTTGCCCCCTTCAGTAGGTTTCTTTTTTTTATATTGTTGATGGTTTCCTTTGCTTTGCAATTTTTTGTTTCTTGTTCTCTGGTGTTTTAACATTCAGTGTTATTTTGTATTAGTTTCATGTATACAGCATAGTGGTTAGAAAATCATATACTTTACAAAGTGATCCCTCTGATATATCAAGTACTCACCTGGCACCATGCAGTTATTAGAATATTATTGACTCTATTCCCTGTGCTGTACTTTACATCCCCATGACTATTCTGTAACTACCAATCTGTACTTCTCAATCCCTTCCCGTTTTAACCCAGTCTCCCAACCACCCTACCCCCTGGCAACCATCAGTCTGTTCTCTGTGCAGAAGTTTTTAGTTTGATATTTTCCCACTTGTTTAATTTTGCTTTTGCTTTAGGTGTCAAATCCAAAAGAATAATCTCCAAGACCGATGTCAAGGTGTTTATAGCCGATATTTTCTTTTAGGAATTTTATATTACATTCAAGTCTTTAATCCATTTAAGTTAAGTTTTGTGTATGGTATAAGATAGTGTTTCAGTTTCGTTCTTTTGCAATGTCAATAATTATTTGATGGTTGATTATACTAATAAAACTAAAAGCAATCTTTTCTGTTATTTAAATATAATCTATGTTAAATACTATGTTAAATTTTTTATTTAATTGATAGAATGCTTTTAAACTTAACAGAATTGCTAAACTATGTTTTCATTGTTAACACATATGTAACACATTGTAAATACCTTTGAAATCTGATATAATACATAGGAAAGTTATAAATAATATAGTTTAATGTATGATTCCATTATTTTATATTATTGTAGCACTGGAATGTATGCCAGATATAAAGTTAATTTTAAGATGAAAATAATATCTCAATGATCAGCAAAATTTGTGACTTGGAGCTAAGAAAAATCAACGCACATGACAATATTCTGAGTTAAATTTGAAAAATATGCCAATCCAATATTTAAAAGGTTGATTCTAAGTTAAAACCATCTTTGATATTATTTGACAATGTTAATAACATTAAAAATTGTGTTATATTATTAAAATTATTAAAAAGGCTTTATTATTTTAATACAGTTTTGCTGAGAAAAATGACCAGTTTCCTAAAGCAGCAATCATTTGTTGCGAGGAATAGAATTTTTTAAGACGCTTATATTTTAAGCAGAGGTGATCCTAAAGTTTTGGCTCCTAAATTTTGAAATGTATGACTTCTCCATAAAATTAAGTTATCTGCAAAGTCATGAAGAATTGTTGATGGAATTCTATTTTAACTTACAGTAGATCCTTTTTAATATCATGATGGTCTCTTCTTTCTTTCTAAATATTAAAGTAACTCTGCTATATCAGCAGAGACTGTCTGCAAGCACCATATTTCTGTACTATTTTTATACTATTGAAAGAGTTAAGTTACTTAGTCTTCAGTCCTCTGCCTTACATCACCACCCAAGGAGTGTTATAATCCTCTAGAAATGCATTGCCTGGAGCGTGGCACTGCTTAATAAATCACTCCGTCTTATTTATCTTTCTCTTGACATATATCTAGCAGCAGGAACCATTATCTTGTGACAATGTTAAGTTCTATTGACATTTTCTCTTAATTAACTACCCCGCTGGCTACAAATTTTACATTGGAAATAAACTTCCTTTATTTAATGCTATCTTGAACAAAGGAGAGTGTTAGGTTTGTCATGCATTCATTGTTATAACAGTTGTTGAGTAAGTGAAATATAATTGTTGCTTTTCCAGGTAACCAGTTTATTCCCCTGAAAACAACAAACAGAACTTGTTTTTGGAATTATACTACATTTTTTTCATTAGACAAATCACTAATTAGGCAAATGCTTTTTTTTAATTAAATGTCTTAAGGAATACAGGAGAGCTCTATTATATGTCTCAATTCCCCTACAGTACATATCCCTTCAACCAACTGCCTTTATGTACACTTTATAAATAGAAAGAAACATTTATTCTCAGATTAAACATGTTTTAGGTACCCTAAAACTAAGTGTTGTGTGTCCAAATTAAAAATCATTCATATATTTAACATTTATTGAATGCCTGTAATGTGACAGGCACTGTTCAAGCGCCCGGGGATACCTGCAAGAGACAAACAAATAAAGATTCAAGGCCTCATGCAGTTCATACTCTAGTGAAGGGAGACAGGGAACAAAAATAAGCATGATAAATGAATAAATTACATTGTATATCAAAACTCAAATACCATAAAAAAGTAACTCAAAGTGAGAGGAATTACAAGTATGTGTGGAATAGTTGCAGTTTTCAGTGGACTCATCGAAGTTAGCCTCTGTGAGAATTTGATGTTGGAGCGAAAACCTGGAGAAAAGAAAGGAATATGTTGTACAGATCTCTAGGGTAATGGTGGTCAGGTATAGGGAACCGCTTAAGGGAAGAGCCTTCGTCAAGAGGTCAGGAGAATAGCTTACTAGCAGGCGCAGTTAGTTGGTCCATGAGTGCAGATGAGATTGGCATTGTAGACCTTAACTTCTACTTTGAAATGGGGAGAAGTCGCTGGAGTGTTTTAAGCAGAAGGGGGGCAGGACAAGAATTTAGACAAATATAAACTGTTACGGAGGGCATTAACTGACAAATTATTCTGTCCTGTTTTCAAATTCTCCAGCACAATTGAAGATTTAATAATTGTATGCAAAGAAAACTGTAGATTATATGTCATGAAGGGGAATGAATGTTTGCCTGTGTAGGTAGATATATGGTGCTTTCAAAATGTATCCATCCTTCGAACCTTCAAAAAACCTTAACTTCAAGATCCAGCCACGCTCCTTTCTACTCAGCAGATCAAGAAAATATGGTTATGCACTGCAGACAACATATCAACAGTAAGCCAAAAGGAACATGTTATTCCCAGCTTTATTTGTAGTGACAGCCCCTGAAGAAAACCATTCTTTTCTAAGTAGTCTTTGCTGGCGCTCTTGGTTAGGAGGGAGCAGAGAGAAGAGAAAAGTTATGGCATCCTCTGTTTATTTCTTCCTTCTCCATCAGCTTCCTGTTATCTTTCTGGGAACAATAAATAGTATTTTACCTAAATTATTTTAGTTTTTTAATACATGTAATATATATAATGTTTAATATGTATATAATTTTTTCTATATAATCCAAACTGCTAATAATGTCTTTCTTTCAGGATAGGATTAAATAAGTCCCTTGTTCCTAAATCATTAATTATAAGCCTCTCTATAGAAAATTCTTTTATAAAGGAATTGAAGATTTTTTATTACTTTTATTCACTTGAAATTTATATATACATATATTTCCCCTTTACCCAAAAAGATCTTAAAACCTGCTAACATTGATAGTAACACTGGACTCTTCTGCCTCTCTCACAAAAAAATAAATCAATAACATTTTACTCTCAATTTTTTTTGGCAAGGCCAGCTCTTTGATTAAAAAAATTCTTGACTTTTAAATCCACAGTCATATGGTCACAAAGGCCATCTGGAGTATAAGATTAAATAGACATTAGCTTTAGCCATAGCAGGAATCTGTAAACTCAGCATTTTCCCCCAGAAAAGCTTCCTTTGAAAATGATGTGCAGTTTATCCACTGGGGCTATACTTAATCTCCAAGCCAGAGGAAAAACAAGGTCAAATCTTTTGTTGACACCAGGAAATAGGGCAACTGGTCCCCCTGCAGTTGTTGCAAATAGCTGTATAGACCAGTGACACTTATAAAAAACTAAATACGCTTTTAGAAAATCAAATACAAGAAATGGTTTAGGTTAAAGGGTAAAAATTAAAATGTTCACATTGATGTTCATTGATTTTTTTTTCTTCTGAGCTAGTATTGACCCAATTGACATTCTACAAATGCTGACTTGAATTAGGTTAAGCAAGTTGGAAATTATATTGATGACCTGAATAATACATTACAAGGATAAACATTAACACTGACTTTAGGACTAGAAACACATCTTTTAAAATAATAATGTAAGATAATGAAGCTGGCCACATGCTGTGTCTAAGGCGGACACTTTGAATTGGAATGAGTAATTTTTGTGCTAGTAAATTACCTGGAATACACATCTAACTGATGAACCAAAAAAAAAGAATATTTTGGCTGAGAAGGAGTCATTTCAGGCACTAAAAGGCAATTTAACATGCATTTACACCCAGGAAAGCTTGGAGAATGATCAGCAATTGCAGAGGTCAAACTTGTAAACTTGCTATACTCACTTGTTCACGCCAAGACTTGACTGAAATGCAATTTAAACCTCAAATATGAAATAATCACTGAATTTAGGTAACATTAACTGAGAAAATTGTAAATAATTACATACGCACATATCCAAGATTCCATAGCTAATTCCATATACCAAGAAGATACCATTATGAAGTGTTATGAGTTTATAACTCATCATTATATTTATATATTTTTAATTCTCCTTTAAGAGAATACCTCCTCCTATTATGTGATTATAGTTTACTATACCTTATAATACTAATTGATAAAGTTCAGCAAATATTGTATAATGCACAGGTGGCAGAAAGTAACCAAAGTAAATGATTTTCAAAAACAAAAATCTATATGCTACATTGTTTTTTACTGTTTTTTGTTTTTGCTTGTAAGTAGTAGTACCTACAAAATAAGAACTATTTCCATTTAAAATTACAGATTTTTATATTTTCTTTTTCTTTTTAATTTTAATTTTTATTGTTTATGTATATTTTCTTTTTCTTCATGATGTGTTTAAAATGCAGCTCAATTTTTAAATGATTTCAAAACAAACCAGCAAACAGTGTTTATTAGATGTGCATTTTCTCTAACTTAACTTACAAGTTTTTTGACAATATAATTAAAAATATTTGGAATCGGAGAATTCAAAGGCAGTGAAAAATGAGAAGTCATCTAGAATAAAGGTATGAATTCCCCTTTTAAAAATATAGATTTACTTCTTAAATTGCAACATCTGTCATTAATGAAATAAAATTAAACAAATTTCTTATAAAAAACCTTTAAATGTTGTCTTTTCTCCTTCCTTTGGCTTTTGTGCATACGATATTTTAATAATCTCTTTCAAGGGCACAGAGGTGGTGAAAAAAATAATACCACCATCTCCAACTTTTAAAACATCTCTTCATTAGAAAGGCTTTTTCCAATAGTACTGCACTCTCTAACCCTCTAGTTCATTTTTAATTCATTGTTGACTAAGTTACAAAAAAAAAAAAAGTGATGGTAGGAATCCTGTAACAGGTCTGAGAGGTTTGAAGACTCAGGTGAAGCTTAAGGGGGTCCTCCCAGGCATATCTGTCAGTGCTTTGATCTGGTACCTTTGATCTTCAGTTTGGTTTGTCAGTGCTTATCAAGCTGCCTTTGCTGGGAAACTCCCCCGTAACACAGAACAATGCGGAAATTTGAGCTTGAAACAATTCTCACGGTTGTATTTTCTTCAAGTTTAAGAAGTACTTTATATTTATCAGTTTAAACATTGTCATTTCATCTCCCAGATTTAATATTTTATTCATGCCGATTAGAGCTTTATCAGCAAATGATCTGGTGGAATGTAACTCTATAAGAAGCCGCATAGCATCTTCAGAGAGATTATCAAAATCACAAGGAGAGTTGTGTTAGATTGGACTTTATACTTACAAATTTAACAACAGCATTTCATCCAAATAGCTAAATGATGTGTGCTATTTAGAGAGAGTATGAAGGATGGTTTGGAAACTGTGAGAGACCGCTAAAGGAGGCCAGATGAAGTGGTGCTAGCCTGAAGAACATGAACCACCACCACCACCACCACCACAGGAACAAAATAAAAGTAAGAGTAGAAAAAGGAAACTGAAATAGAGATAAACATGACAGGACTTAGCACCTGAGTGGGTGTCATTATACAAAAATGTGTTAATATATAAATGTACAATAATAGTTTCATACTTTATACAGTAATTTTTAAGTTAAATTAGCGATATATCCTGAACATTGATCTATTCCTTTAGGTATTCTTTTTGCAACTTTTTTTGCCATCTACATAAGAATCTGTATTATATATGTGGGCGTACACACACACACACATACACACACACAATTTGTTTTGTCAAATTACCTATTATTACATGTCTTTGGTTATCTTATTAAGAAGTTATCCTAGATATTTTATCTTCTGAGTTAAATGATATAGGTATATATATACTAGTAAAATTTTGAAACTTTCAGCCAAATATTGCACCATCCTACATAGTTACACATTTTTAATAATTAATGGTATGTAGATTTCAATAGCATTTTAAAGGATTTGCTTTATAAAGTCCATAGTTAACAATATAATGTAAAATTAAACTTTACATCATTTCACTGGATATTTAGAAGGTACTTAAACATATTCAGAATGAATGAAATCACTTGGTTCTAAAGTATGACAACACTACAACACTTAAAATACTATATCATTTGGACAAAACAGCTTAGAATCTGTCATTGTCAACTTAAATGTTCAGAACACAGAAAAAAAATGCAAGTTAGCTCAACCACTTAAATGTATATTACTGGTGTTTATAAAGGTATAAAATTATGTCATTCAATGAAATGATTACAATAATTTAAAGTAAAGGAGCAAAATCTTTATATACTAAACTATAAAGGAGAACTGTGTTGTTCAGAATGATAATTGGTGGGGAGAAATATTCAAAAACTCCATAGAGAGAAAACCAAAGAAAAAAGTAGCTGATCAAAATTTACCTAAATGGTCCATCTGATCATTGTAATTTTTTAATTTGTTTAAAAAATATAAAACATCAAATTATCTTCAAGCTATTATTTCCAGAGCTACCAAAGATTATTAAGCAGAGGAAGACTCTGAAAAGCGGTGTATTAAACCACAAAAATGACTATCATCCAATGATCAGTTTGGATTTCATTATTTGTCTTCAAGGGTCAAATATTTTATAAAGAGTCTTTCTGCTGAAAAGCTCATTCCATAGTAGAGTTAGAATAATTTTGTACCATGAGCAATGTGATAAAAGAAATAAAAAGGAAAGTTGTAGAAGACTGCATAAGAACTCAGTCAGAGGACTACAATTAATATTGAAACAATTCCCCTGATAATATCTTCACATAAAAACTGCCCAGCATGTCTGTCTGAATAACAGCTTGAATTCTCACACAATTGCAGGAGTCTCTTGCCTATTGCCATGTAGGCATAGAAGAAATTTCTAAGTTTTTGAAACTTGGAAGAAGAAAAAACTACATTTTTTTTCTATTTTCAGTAAACCTATATAGAGATCCAAGGTGGAAGAATGTCTTCAGAGAAAAAGGGAACACAAAACTAACTTCCCATCTTGTTTGCATGTAAAACATATTGAAAGTTTTGTTCACCTGTGTATAACCTGTTTTGTCTAAGGTTAGTTAGAAAGTTATTTGTTGAAATAATTTCAAAAGAAAATATGTAGCTGTTTACAATTCCAATAATTGGGACTTAAAATCGTTTAATGATTCAATTAAAATTTATTATGTCACCATGAAAATTAAAAAATACATTTGTTGAGATATCCCAAGAATAAAGTTAAATAGACTCACAGTTTACCTCCCAGAGCAAGTCTGACAAAAGATATCTTCACCTACCTATTTTCTCTATTTATTCGTTATCAGAATCTCTTGTCTTTGCAATATTGCCTTCCTTCTATCTTCTTGATAAATCAAATCACCTGAGAGCATTTATTAATTGTAATAGTTTAGGTTTTAAGTTGATTGTTTCCTACTTCCATCTAAGTGTCTTGGTCTTAGTAAATTATTCCCAAAACAAAATAACGAGGATTTTTTTCCGAGTATTTTGGAAATCTAAATTCTTTTTATTTTGTTTGCTTGAATCTGTCCTAGATTTTTGGCCTATCAGCCTGCAATAAAACCTTATCAGTCTTATAACTGAGGAGAACAAAGGTAGAAAATGAAGTGGCAATAATAAATCAGAACCCTTGATGTAAGAAATGTACTCAGAGTAGACACCACAAGCTCCCTGGATTCTCAGATAGCTGCTGCTCATTTCTCCTACCTACGTGACTCCGTGGGCTTAGACCGTCTGTCCCTGTTCTTTTCTCATCTGGACCTTGGCTGAGGAAACCAAACCTTGCTTTGCTAATCAATTCACATGGCTGTTGTGAAGATTAATAAGAAAATGCTTACAAAACACTTAACACAATGCCTGATGCCTTAGTAAATCCTCAACAAATAAAGGTTTTTATTATTTTGTTTCCTGACATTTGCTTTATAATCTATTACTTCCTGATTTTGGTTTGAGTTTAATAGGTTTTGTTTGTTTTGCAACTGCACCCTAATCCCTTTCTTCCCTAACCTCACCCCCTACTTTGTTACATCCATGGATTTCATTTACCACTTCAACCCGGCAATATGAACCTCTTTCCTGATGTTTCCATTACTTGCCAGTTCAACCCAAGTCCAAGACACTGAGCGACGGAAGAGGCTCTAGATTGAAAATGCCTTCAGAATTTTCTGGGAGAATTTAGAAACTATACCCAAATAGCACATTAAAAGAGAAGGAGAAGATGTTTTTTAAGTCATATCATTAAGCTTCATGTAGAATTCTAAAATGCATTCAGCTTAACATTCACAAACACACAGAAAACCCATGATATGTGATTCATACATATTTGCTTATTCAATCATCAGTGTTGTGAAAATCACTGTTTATTATATGAATTATTTCATGTTCTTTAATTACAGATCTGTCTGTATTACTTACTGAAATCTATCTGAATAGAGCCCATATGATATTAAAATGTTTTTATTTTATCCCAATACATTTTCTGTAACACCAGCACACCAAAATCTCATTTCTTTAGCCGTATTCCAACCAGTTATTCAAAAGAATACACTGAAAGATCCTGAAAAGAAATTCATTTTTCACTTCTGCTCTTTAAGATGTCTTCCTAAGAACTTAACCATAAGAGCTATGGAAAATGGGGGGAAAAAAAGTTCAAACTTGAGAAGGCTGAAATTGTTTTTGAAAGCCTCTATTCATAATGCTAAGTGATCCTCTATTTCCCTATCAAATTGTAAATCTTAATATGTGCTCAGTAAATGAGTTATGATTTGAAACTAATCTCTAGCCATGGTTAACAAGTTGCTGTATTTGAATAGCATTTTTGGAGCTTTAAAAATTTATTTTAGACTTCACACCTGGCTCTCATATCATGATTTCAATTGATTAAGTGTCTATTGGCATTCCCTGACCTTGTGGAAATCATGACACACTTCACATAAGACCAAGTTTAAGAACCAGTCTCAGCCCTGACCGGAATGGCTCGGCTGGTTGGGCATCATCCTGCAAAGCGAAAAGCTGCCGGTCAATTCCTGGTCAGGGTAGGTGCCTACAGTGCGGGTTCCATGCCAGCTGAGGCACACACAAGAGGCAACCGATAAATGTTTCTCTCCTCCCTGTTTCTTCCTTCCTTCCAATCAATAAATCAATCAGTCAATAAGTAAATGAAGTTTTTTAAAAAATAACCAGTTTCAGAAATTCCAGAAGTAATTAAAAACTTCACTTTGTGATCTATTTCACTTTTGATTCCTGTTGGCAACTGTTGTTTACCCTTTGAACTTTCATGCCCCTGGGAATGGCAAAATGGGTGCAATTTTCCTTTGAACAACTGATTGATTTCATGACAAATGGGGTTGATAATGGCACTAGAATTTATATAGTAGTTTTAAATAGTGGCTTAGGTCTTGCTATAATTATTTTAAAACATTAAAAGCTCATACATCACTACAGAGTGGAAGGCCTGACTCAACTGCAGCTTTGCTTCATGCTGTTTGATAAACGAGTGCTCAACCAGACATTTCCTCCTTGAGTGCCTTTCAGCCCTCATTTCATTGCCAGGTCTGTGGTGACATCAATAGGTAAAAAGAAAAATAGTGCAAAAAGTAAAAAGAAGAATTTTTGAGGCCTCCATAAGATGGTATTTGAATATATCTAAAGAATCACAATATATTTTCCTTGTTCAAACTATGTGCTGTGTGTGGGTTTTGTTTTTCGTTTTTTGTTTTGTTTTGTTTTGTTTTGTTTTTGATGAGCACAAAGTGCCTAAAGTATCAATCAAACACCAGATATGGTAAAGATTAGAAAATGGATTTTATATATATATATGTATATATGATTTTAAAAATTGCAAGTCATCCCTGAACCAAACCTCCTGAAAATTCTCTGAAGATTTCTGGGGCTTTGTTAGAATATCTTTCCCCCTTTTGAAATTAATTACTAAAATCTCAAATATGTTAGTGTTGTCATATCAGATAGAAAAATTCTGTATACTATACACTTAAATCTTTTACCAAAAATCTTGAACTTACAAAGCAAAACATCTACTAGCATGTCTATGAAAATGCAAAGTCTTACTTTTATCATTAAAGTTTATAAGGGCTCTTTTGATAGATATTAGGAAAAGAAACAGAAAAAGAGGTAAGCTAATGTATTTTGTTTTGTTGCAAATAAAAATGGTAGGAAATTCAATGAAGATATGTAGCATTCTGATCCATTGTGCTTTGTGCTAACCCTACTCTCATTAAACATTAATGCCATAAAATGCTGATCTATGAATTAGTGGATATCTCAACAAATAGCTCTTGACACTACCATGCCTTCTAACTACACTGGTCAATTTAAAACATTTAGAAGCTTCTTTAATTAAAAAAAAACTTTAGTTTTTTAATTGTTTTATTGCTTATGTTATTACAGTTGTCCCAAATTTTCCTCTCTTGCCCTCCTCCACCCAGCACCCCCACGCCCTTAGTCAATCCCTACATCATTGTTCAGGTCCATGGGTCATGCGTATAAATTCTTTGGCTATTCCATTTCCTATGCTCTGCTTACATCCCCATGTAACTGGGGATGTGACTACCTATTTGTACTTCTTAATCCCCTCACCTCTTCACCCATTCCTCCAC
>PVJD01011381.1:0-46711 GCA_004026545.1 Mormoops blainvillei | reverse complement strand
AGTGAGGTTCTAGAAGCCAACGGAAGGGAGGTTTTCCAGAATACTAAGATGTCAAATACTAAAAACTGATTAAAATGATGGGACAGTGAAATAATATCAAGTGTTAGAAAAGTTGGGAAGTAGCTAGAATTTAGAAAACAGCATCTACTAAAAGATAAAAAAGAAATGTATATGTGATCCAACAAATAATTTTTTTTTTGTTATCCTCACCTGAGAACATTTTTTCATTGCTTTTAGAGAGACAGAAAGGGAGAGAGGGAGGGACAGAGAGAAACATCAATGAGATAGAGAGAAGCATTGATTGGTTGCCTCCTGAACATGCCCAGACTGGGAATCATGGGCTCCTGGACCAGGGTTGGAAGCCACAACCCAGGTATGTGCCCTGACTGGGAATCAAACCCACAACCTTTTGGCATATGGGACAATGTTCCAACCAACTGAGCCACACTGGCCAGGGCCAACAAACACATTTAAATGTTAATAGCAACACTATTTTTAATAGCCAAGAGCTGGAAATGACTTATATGTTCAGCAGTAGTAGAATGGTTAAGTAAATTGTGATATATTCGTATATTATAATATCGTACTGTGATAAATGTAAACATTATGGATAAATCTCTCAAGTAACATTACCAAAATAAGTCAGATGCAGAAGGTACATTCTACACTATTCTATTTATATAAAATTTAAAATAGACAAATCCAGTGTATGGTACTAGAGATTAGGATGGTGGTTAACATAAGGAGTAGTAGACATGGCTGAAAGGGGACATGAGATAACTTTTTAGGTTCAGTTTGGGTAATAGTCACATGGTGTGCTAGGTAGAATGGCTCCCCAATGGTATCTGTGTGTTAATTCCTGGAATCTGTGAAAATGTTACTTTACTGGCAACAATTTTGCAAATGTGATTAATTTAAGCATCTTGAGTTTGGAAGATTAGTTTGGATTTCATTATGTATACATATATAAAGAGAGACATAGATAGATACTTCAGTAAAAGTTTACATTAAGAAAAGGATGGAGTGGGGGAATTATCATTAGATTTGACAATGAAGAAGTCATTTATAACATAATTGAAAGCAGTTTCAGTACAGTGGTAGAGATACAAGCCAGCTTATAGTGGCTAGGAAGGTAAAAAGCAATTGAAGAAGTCGAAGAATGGATGCAGACTCTTCATTTAAAAGTTTACTGTTTGTAGAAAAGAGAAAGTTATGCTTGTAGCTGGGACTGGTGAGGCAGGACGCACTGGGTATTATTAATGGGAGAATTACATTTAGGCCAAGAGAACTCTGAGTAATTTTTTAGGCTGAGATGAAGAAGTTAGAGAAGTTATAAGAATGCTCAAATAAGAAGATGAAAATAACCTGTATTATTTTCCTTTCTCTAGCCCTAATAAGTAAGAAGAGATCTGAATATTTGGAGATTTTATACAGATGGTGAGAGGAGGGCCCCTTCTTCCGCACCATTAGGGCAGGAGGCACTGGACTGTGCTGTTCTGTTTATATTTATGTAAGTTAACTATTGTTGTGTAACAACACATCCCAAAACTTGGTGGCTTACATCAAAAATTATTTATTTAGTTCAGGAGTTTATAGGTAAATTGGGTGGTTCTATTAGTCTTAGTTGATTTTTGCTAGACTTTCTCATTTGTCTGCCATCAGCTAATGAGTCAATTGGTGTAAGAGGGCCCAAGAGTGATGCTTTGTCTTCATCTCATGCTGCCTTTTTTAATGGAATCTTTATTGTATTTTGTCCATCGCTCTTTAGCCTCCTTATACTCCCCTCCCCCCAACAATCACCACACTGTCATACTGCCTTTTCTCCACCATCAGGCTATCCTCAGCTTATTTCATAGTAGAAGCAGGGTTTCAAGAAAGTAAGCAAAGGTTTTCAAGATGTCTTGAGGTCTAGGCTTATAATTGGCACTGTGTCACTTCCACCTCACCCTTTTGGCCAAATCAAATCATAAAACAAGCCTAGAATCAAGCAGTGGAGAAATGAGTTCAGCTTCCTAATGGGAAGAGCTACAAAATCATATTGCAAGAGGCATGGCTACAGGGAAAGGAATAATTTAGGCCATTCTTGCAATCAACATACTAAAATATTTTTTCCAAGTCATGCCGTTATGGTCCACGCAGCACTTGAGAGATATTTACATGTTGATGTCGATTTAGCTCTAGCTTTGTTGTTACTCTGACATCACATTTTCAGGCATTACCCTCTAGTCCATAGGACAGACTCTTTGGGTCACTGGATAGTGAAGATTTGGAGTGACTAATGGTAGAATATTTATTTGTCTGAGAAGTCCAGAAACTATTTTCTATAAGATCATGCTTTTGTACCTCTGTCAGCTTTAGAAGGAGGGAATTTTGTTCATTAGTAGCAGAGATTTATAGTAAATACAATATCCAGTTTTAGATTTATTAGAAGGTAATTCAAATTATCTCACTTAACAGGTTCCGGATCTGTTTAAATTCACTGAAAATCTGGATCAAATATTAGTTTTTCTATTACAGGGATATCAAATTTCAGATATGCTTCATTATGACTCAATTTCTGGCACATGCCAAAAAGCACCCCAGTGATCAAATGAATGAGAAGTATATCACAGACCATGCTTTGGGTCCAAAAAACCCTGCCTTCTCTCTATCTTTTCACTCTACTTTTTTTTTTCCCCCTTTAAAAGGATATACTCCAAATTGATATTCAATAAAGATACTGAGCATGCAATTTATTATGTCAAACTGAAAAATGCCTGTGGTAATACAGGTTTTTATAGCTGTGGTTTTCTCCAGCTCAGATTGCTTCGAGTATCTATGTGTCGACAGAAAGTTCGAAGTAGGATGGATACAGAAACCATGAGTGGACGAAAGACACCTTTAGAAACTACAAACCAGCAACCAGAAAGCCTTTTAGCTGAAAGTCAGCAGACTTTTATGTCAAGCTTGGCTGACTAATTATTGCTTATAATTTGCATTAGGATTAATTAACTAATTAGAGAGGAATGTCTGAAGGCAAAGTTATGGCTCTGCTTGTCAAGCTGAGGACTTTAATTATTCTGATATTTTTAATTATAATCAGCTGCTGAATGAGTATTACATCGTCAGCTACTATCACCGAGACTAGGCTCGGCAAAGGAACTAGACGAATTATGGTTCTCTACTGTTTCTCCCACTAGCAATGGAAGGTACGATCCAGCCACAGATAGGAAAGAAACTTCTAGCAGGAGCAGTCTTTAAATCTGCACATAGGACTTGGGAAGCCACAAGAATTCAGGTTTGTTTGCCATTAAAGACTGCAGTAGAAACCGCCAAGCAGAATGAGGAAATCAGCTTTGTGTCCATCCATGTCTGATTGTAGCTGACAAGGAGCCTTGTAAGGTGCTGCTGCTAATGGACAGACTTAGCTGACTATGTCCTCTTTTTAAAGTATATTTTATTGATTATGCTATTACAGTAGTCCCAATTTTTCCCCCTTTGCCCCCCTCTACCTGGTACCTTACTTCCCTCCCACAATTCCCACCCCATGTCCCCAGTCCCCTTAGTTCACAACCATGGGCCGTGCATATAAATTCTTTGGTTTCTTCATTTCCTATACCATTCTAACAGCCCCCCTCCCTATTTTGTCCCTACCTATTATGCTTCTTAATCCCTGTACCTTTTCCCCCATTTTTCCCCTTCTGCCTCCCAGTGGATAACTCTCCAAATGTTCTCCAAATCTATGATTCTGTTCCTGTTCTAGTTGTTTGCTTAGTTTGTTTTTGTTTTTTAGATTTAGTTGTTGATAGTTGTGAGTTTGTTTTCATTCTAATGTTCATAATTTTGACCATCTTCTTTTTCTTAAATAAGTCCTCTTAACATTTCATGTAATAACGGCTTGGTGATGAATTCCTTTCGCTTTACCTTGTTGGAAGCACTTTATTTGCCCTTTAATTCTAAATGAGAGCTTCATTGGATAGAGTAATCTTGGTTGTAGATTCTTGCTTTTCATCACTTTGAATAGTTGTTACGAGTTCCTTCTTGCCTGCAAAGTTTCTTTTGAGAAATTCACTGACAGTCTTCTGCAAACTCCTTTGTAGGTAACTCTCTTCTTTTCTCTTGTTGCTTTTAAGGTTCTCTCTTTCTCTTTTACCTTTGATGTTTTAATTATGATGTGTCTTGGTGTGGTCCTCTTTGGGTCCAACTTGTTTGGGACTCTCTTTACTTCCTGGACTTATATGTCTATTTCCTTTGCCAAATTAGGGAAGTTTCCTTTCATTACTTTTTTAAACAAGTTTTCAATTTCTTACTCTTGCTCTTCTCCTTCTGGTACCCCTATCATTTAGATGTTGGTACTTTTGGAGATGTTCTAAAGCCTCTTTATTCTATCCTTGTTTTTTTGAATTTGTTTTTCTTCTCGCTGTTCTAATTGAATGTTTTTTTCTTCCTTATGTTCTAAAATATTGATTTGATTCTTGGCTTCATCCCCTCCACTGTTGGTTTCTTGTGGATTTTTCTTTATTTCACTTAGTGTAGCTTTCATTTCTTCCCTTATGTCTTTGCTGTACTCAGCGAGCTCTCTGAGTAGCCTGGTCACCGGTG
The DNA here is from genome assembly GCA_004026545.1 of Mormoops blainvillei. NCBI lineage: Eukaryota > Metazoa > Chordata > Mammalia > Chiroptera > Mormoopidae > Mormoops > Mormoops blainvillei. The sequence continues at coordinate 42,130 of PVJD01011381.1, read as the reverse complement.
TTTTGAATCCTGCATCTAATAGGTTGGTTCTCTCCATTTTGTTTAGTTCTTTTTCTGGAGTTTCTTTCCGTTCTTTCATTTGGGCCATATATTTTTGTGTTCTCAATTTGGCAGCCTCCCATTATTTGTTTCTGTGTATTAGGTAGAGTTGCTTTGACTCCCTGTCTTAGCTCACTTGTTAAGTTGTATGGGGCAGAGCCTTATGTATTCACCAGTACCAGGACACCTGCTTCACCATTTGTGGCTCTATGGAGGGGGGTGGTGTTGGTGAGGGGACAATGCCATTGCCTGTCTTCTGGGGGTTTGCCTGGCACTCATCCTGTTTCCAGTCACTTTACCCACTACCCGTATGTGACTAATACACTTCTAGTTGTCTCCCTGGTTATGATTCCCAGATTTAGTGGGTTTACATATATGCTAAGTCTGTGCAGGCCCTTTAAATGGACTCTCCTGAGAAACTAGGGGTTTATTCTGCCACTCAAACCCCCACTGGATTTTACAGACAGAAGTTGTGAGGCTTTGTCTTCTTGGCACCGGAACCCTGAGTTGTGCAGTCTGGCCTGGGGCTGGGGTTGCTCGCTCCCAAGGTGTCCCTCCTGATTTTTATCCATGAATTTAGGACCGCTCATTCCACTGCTGCTGCCACCACTCCATGCTACACTGCCACACTGTATCCTCTCCACCCTGACTCCGCATCTCCACCCCTCCTACCAGTCTGGATAAATTAGGCTTCTTTAACTCCTTGGTTACCAGTCTTCCATACGATTTGATTTTCTGGCAGCTCTGGGTGTTCTTTGTTTTGAGGTTAGCTGTGATTCTTCTTGTGGTTGTGTGAGGAGGTGAAGCCTGTCTACCTACATCTTTACTGGAAGTCTGACATTCTTTTATGAATCACAGTATCATCTTCCTGGAACTCTTTGTAAATTGTGTGATATAAAATTAAGTTTCTGTGACTTTCTTCTTTTCCTCTGTAAGGCAAAATAAGAGACTTAGTATGTATATCTTGGAAACTGCTTTAACTCTTCCAAAAAAAGTTATTAAATAAATGTGCCTAGCACATAATACATACTCAGTGAAAATTTATTGAATTAATTGTATATGATATATAGGAACTAGCAAATAATACAGCTAATCTCACAAGATATCTGGTAATTTTGTGAGAATATTAGAAATTAAAATCAAACTCTTATCTTGAACATTACATTTTTTAAAAAAGATTTATTTATTTATTTATTTTAAGACAGAGAGGAAGGGAGGAAGAAAGAGAGAGAGAGAGAAACAGCAATGTATGGTTGCCTCTCACACACTCCATACTGGGGACCTGGACCACAACCCAGACATGTGCCCTGATTGGGAATTGAACCAGCGACCCTTTGGTTCACAGGTTGGCGCTCAGTCCACTGAGCCACACCAGCCAGGGCTTGGGCATTACATATAAACAATAGCTAGAAAAAAACGCCTCCAAATGATCTATGGAAAAGTGAAACATAATAACATTTTCCTGATGGTTGAAGAACTAAAAACTTCTCTGTTCTCCTCAGATAATTACAACAAAGAAACTCTAAGCTTCAGTGATGTTAAAAGTCCCAGATGACTTACAAACTGGCAAAGGCCTGAAAATTTAATGTCGAGGCACAATGCAGAGGTTGTGCTGATTTTCTTTTCTCTTTAAAGATGCCCAGGAGTGAATTCACAGATTCTCAATCACACAGACACTCCAAGAGAATTAACAGTGTTTTCTCTGAGACTGTGCCTTGGAAGTGAGGGCAGTCTATTAGCCCTTCATTATCACATGCAGCCTTTGCATTTAGGGGTCTTTTTTCCACCTCTGCGCAGAGGGGGCAAGTAAAAGGGCATGACCATTCATAAAATCAGAAGAGATCCTTGAGATCGGCAGCAGTCTATGAGTGTTTAAAAGCATGGGTGCCTCTTTTTCTCTATTTAACAATCATTTGCATGGTTTTAAACTTGTGCCGGGCACTATTTGAAGCACTCTAAATGACTGAATGAGAAGCCCCCATATTACCGAGGCACAGAGATTAAGAAACTTCCCCAAGGTAACACACCCAGCACGTAGTTGGGCTGGGAATTGAGCTCTGGCTCAAGAGGCCGTGGTGACCATGGCTATGATATGTTGCCTCACCTGGTGTTCTAGAATCTGGGCCTTTCTTAATCCTGTGTCATCTGTCACTGGGGAACAGTGATAGTACTTATACCGTAGAGCTGTTGGGAGCATTCAATAAGGTAAGGCCTAGAGAACATTTCTCACACATGCAAAATATAGTACATACTTAATATATGTGCTTTTTAGGTAGATATTAGGTCCAACTCTCTAATTTTGCACACAGAGGAACCAAGGTTCAGAAAGTAAGTGACTGACTTGCCCAAAGTTACTACATCAGCAGGTACTACAGCTAAGAATAAATTGCTTGGCACCCAGTTCTCAGTCTAGGTTATTTCCAATGTCTGCATCATGCTTCCCAGAGCAAAGTACTTGTCTCTCAGTTCGGGAACTTTGCCTAATTTTAGCGCTGACAGTCCTTTGTCACAAGAGACCTTTCAAGGCCCCTCAGAAATTTATCATTCTACTTTCTTGTGTAATTGTACTCTGCAGTGGACAAGTAGCCTTGCCTTACTCCTTGACACCTAACTTCTTGGTAAAAAGTTCCCTGGGCTCAAAGGGCATAAGCAACTTTAATGTCTGCACAAAACATAAGCAAGATCTCTATACAGTCTAATAGCCCACAAATCTTTTTACCACCCTGAGAAAAATAGAAATAACTAGTTTTGTCACTGCTTTTATTGAGTTTTCTTGTGTTTTGATGCACAAACAAGGTATCATAGAAGGTACAGCACCATAATAATGTTTTAATATGAACTGCTTTACATTTTCAAAACACCTTCAGACCCATTATTCCATTTGGCTTTCGTTAGCCTTTGCAATGTTCTATCTCCATTTTACCTGTAGGGAGCTGGGGACTCAGATGGTTATGACTAGCTTAAAGTCACAAACCTGGGCTTCTTACTCAAAGCCTAATGCTCTTTTTGCTACCCCATATTAGTACAAGGTAGAATTTTATAATAATGGATTACTCAAGCACAGACAGGAGAAGAGAAAGGCTCTTGTTACTTTGGTGGAAAACTTAAGGAGTTGCCAAAAAACTCAAGACGAATAATCAAAATAAATAAGATTATAATACAATATTTGAAGAAATAAAAATGTATGTAAAAAAACCATGATGAGCAAAATATCAACATTTTTTTAAAAAACAGGATTGAACATCTACATGAAAAAAAAATCTAGACTTGGACATTACACCCTTCACAGAAACTAACTCAAAGTGGGTCACAGACCTAAATGTAAAACACAAAATTATAAAAATCCTAGAAGATAATGTGGGAGAAAACCTAGATGATCTTGGATATGATGATGCCTTTTTAATATACAATACTGAAGACATAATCCATGAAAGAAATAATCGATAAGTTGAACTTCGATAAAATTAAAAACTGCTTTTAAAAAGACAATTCAAGGGAACTAGAAGACATGCCACAGGCTGGGAAAAAACATTTGCAGAAGACATATCTGATAAAGAACTTTCATTCAAGATATACAAAGAACTCTTAAAACTAAACAATAAGAAAAATAAACAACCCAATTAAAAAATGAACCAAAAATCTTACCAGATACTTAACCAAATAATACATAAAGATGACAAATGAGCATATGAAATGATGCTCATTATATGTCATCAGAGAACTACAAATTAAAGCAACAATGAGATACCACTACACAACTATTAGAATGGCTAAAATCCAGAACACTGACAATAGCAAATGCTCTTGAAGATGTGAAGCAATAGGAACTCCCATTCATTACTGTTAGGGATACAATATACTACAGCCATCTTGGAAGACAGTTAGGCAGTTTCTTACAGAACTAAACTTGCTGTTACCATACAACATAGCAGTCATATTTTTTGGCATTTATGCCAAGAATTTGAGAACTTATGTCTGCACAAAAACTTGCACATAGGTGCTTATAGCAGCTTCATTAATCATTGTCAAAATTTGGAAGCAACTAAGATGTTATTTAAAAAAATTTTTTTTTAGATCACTTGCTGTCTTTTAAAAACAGATTTTATTTATTTATTTTTAGAGAAAAGGGAAAGGAGGGAGAAAGAGAGGGAGAGAAATCAATGTGTGGTTGCCTCTAGCACTCCCCTTACTGGGGCCTTGGCCTACCACCCAAGCATGTACCTTGACTGGGAATCGAACCAATGACCCTTTGGTTCTCAAGCCAGCACTCAGTCCACTGAGCCACACCAGTCAGGGCGCAACTGAGATGTTTTTACTAGGTGAATAAATACATAAAGTGTGGCCCATCCAGACAATGGAATAGTATTTGGTGCCAAAAGAAATGAACTATCAAGCCATGACAAGACATGAAGGAAACTTAAATGCATATTGCTAAGTGAAAGAAGAAAATCTGAAAAGGTTACAGGCTGTATAATTCCAAATATATGGCATTCTAGAAAAGGCAAAAAAATGGAGACAACAAAAAAATATTAGTGATTGTTTGGTGTGTGGGGTGGGAAGAACTAAATGAGTAGAGCACAGAGGATTTTTATGTGAAAATACCCTATGGTAGTATGAAGATTACAATATGTCATTATACATTTGTCTGAACACATAGAATATACAATACCAAGTGTGAACCCTAAGGTAAACTATGGGCTTCGGGTGATTATGATGTGTCACTATAGGTTCATAAAAAATGTGGCATTTGTGATTGGTAGCAATAGTAGGGCAGGCTATGCATTGTGCATGTGAAGGGGGCAGGGTATGTATGAGAAGTCTCTGTACCTCCCTCTCAATGTCATTGGAAATCTTAAACTGCTCTTAAAGAAAAAAGTCTTTCAAAAGGTCACAGGATCCAACCCTGTACTTGCACAAGCCTACCTCCCTCACTCCTCTTCCCCCGATTCTGGTCTTGCCCACAAGTCCCTTTCCTGGGAAGGAGAAAAGTCAATTCCTTTAATGCACTGGAATAGAAATTCAATTAATTAACTCTTGTTACCTTTTGGAGTATTTTAGTTTCTGTCAATACTTTTTGTAATACACATAAGAACCCATCTTATTTCTGAGTCATATATGGTTAATTTTCCAGAACCTGGACCTTCTTGTGCTTTTTGTCCTTAGTGTTTCCCCAACAACACGGCTGACCCAGCACAAGCAGGTCTGTGTTAATGGTCCTAGTGGCCATTAATACTGGTGCAGAAGTGGCAGCTGAGTCTTTCAGAAGCATGAAATGAGCCAGGGATTTGGGGGAACTGGGAGGGTCATCACTAAGGCAGTGGCAGCAACTTTGCTAGCTGCAGGTTCTTTCAGATGTTTATGATTTGGGGCTGCCTTACAAAGAACTCTTCTGCTCCAAAAGGAAGTAGTGTACTCACCATCAGGGGCCGGCCAACTGTTCTTTATTAGAGAACATCTGTAATGAGTATTTGAAGTAAACTCTGGAAAAAGTGTACACGTTTGTGCCCTGGTATTCCATTTACATCACACTGGCTCCTCAAAAATCTCAAGCTAGCCACTTAATTTCTTCTTCACCAGTTAGCTATGTTTTGGCTTAAAGGGCTTTCATCTAGAAGGCTGCCTAAACCCAACCACTGCCTTCACCCCTTATGAATCAAAGGCCACTGAGCCAAACTCAGGCATCAAAATGAACAAAATGTGAGGGCATTGTCAATGTTCAATGACTTATGCAGTTTTATTACCCTCGATGCTGACAGGGGAGGCAAGTGTGGACATACCTGCAATTCTTTTAAAAAACAGCATGGAGATTAGTATTATTTTGTTGATTATGCAATTCATGAAAATAGAGGAGAAATATAAATAAGGGCAGATCTTTTCACCTGATAGGAAAAACAGGTCCTTCATTTCCAGAGCACCAAAAAAGAGAAAATACCACATGGATTATTTTTGGGGGGAGGGCAGGGAGAGCAGAAGAAGATATAGAAGGCACACACATGCAACCCTGATACACTGAACAAGGACAGTGATTTTCCTTACTTGTATGAGAAGAATATTGAATAATGTAGATAGGCAGATCTTACAATCCTTTTGAATTTCTACTGTACTCATAACAGAAATACGTATCAACCCAGAACCAACTCTGTTAATCAGTCATGGCTATAAAAGGAATTATTTCACATGACTGAATATTTTTTAAAATGGGCATTTTGAAGGTCCCCAAACGAAAAATAATAAATTGATCCTTCGGTCATTGCATAGGAATGATCACCTCATGAGGCTCTTTATTTTCTCAGCTATAGTCAGTTATTGTCCTCTGCTTTCACACAATGCTGCCTTCAGTTTTCATTTATGTGTACAGAGTTATTTACCTCTATGCTAAGTGGTTCCAATGTCTTGTCACCCAATGCCTTGTTGATTTCAGTAGTCTTAATATCCTCTTTGTTGACAACTATCACTGTTGTGACCATTCCATCGCAGTCAAGTATATCTGTCTGCATTGGTCTTCCTGGCAGTCTCAAATACCTCTTCTGATTTATTATTTTGATGTCCTGTGGGCTGGTGTGTCAGGCCACCAGGACGTCTAGATTTCTGTCTGAAACAATGCTTCAAAGAAGGCTTTTCTGTAGGTAATGTGCATAAGCTTTAGGGCATGAGTTTAAGTTCATGAGGTCTTTCCCCCCCTTGCACACTGTTTCCCCACTATCTTTCATATAGCTGAGACTGCTAGAGAACTAGTTTCAAGTACCTGGGATGTCTTGTTTTCACATTATCTTTGCATATGTCATCTCTCCAAGGTCATAGAATGCTCCATAGTGATAGGGACCCTTATCTTAGAAGTTTCTAAATTTCTTGCAATACCCAGAATGGAACCATATAGATAGTTGGAATTTAATGAATATGTGTTAAATGGACTTTCTAAGCCTCATTTTTTTCATTTATAATACAATAGATTTGATCTTCATCAGCAATTCCTTGGGGAACAGGGACTGATATTTTTGAAGAACAAATGAGATGTGCCATCCTTACATTGTTATAGTGCACATATCCTATGACAGACTAAGGATGGTATCGTAGGGCATGTACCCTATGGCAGAGTAAGGATGATATCATAGATATGTGCCCTATGACAGTAAAGGATGGTGTCACAGTGTAAGTACCCTATGATAGGGTAAGCATGGGGAGTCTCCTTCTTTTGTTCTTTCTGAAGTTATGTTTGTCCTAACTTGGTGATAAGTCTTTCATTTATGAAATGATGACAATAGGTGATTCTAAAAATGTTTTACTATGACCCTGGCCAGGTGGCTCAGTTCATTGGAGCATCATCCTGCACACCAAAAGGTTGCGGGTTCAATTCCTGGTCAGGGCACTTACCTAGGTTGCAGGTTTGATGCCCTCAAATCAATACGCATGTCCTATGGTGAGGAATAAATTTTTTTTTATGTTTTTACTATGATAAATCACTGTATTGGCAATGCTATGTCAGTGTCTCAACTGAAATGAAACAAAACTATTATTATTAGTTTGTAAAAATCTGTTAAAAAGGACTGAACTAGATCAAAATGAAGTCATAACCTTCTACACATTTGTAAATCTGTTTTTCTTTAAATAAGGTAATTAACCTCAACAATGTAGTATAGATTGAATATATAAGTATGTTTAGGAAGGACTGGTTTAATTCTTATAGGCATAATTGCTAATGCATTCTTTAAGTGAATTTCTGGAGGAACAGAGCTTACTTACTACAATAGATGTTATCGAAGTCACCTGTATTTTCTGTTATCTCTTTAGTTCCTCAGAAAGTCATAACACAGGCCAGGCAATCAGTTTTCTGATCCTGGAGAATAACTCTTAAGTTTCTTTATCCATCCTTCCTTCATACTTAATCTCTCCCCATCCCATCTCTAGCTACAGTTCAGAAGAAGGTGATGAGACAGATAAAAGGATGGAATGAGGGTGCAAGGAGGGAAAGGAGAAAGATGCTATTTTAACTTTTTTGATATCTGCATGCACCCTTGCTTAGAACTCTAGTCCAGGCACTTTTCACACTTCCAAAGTGCCTTTAGTTTGTAAGTTGGCTTTGTTACATGTGGCTCGGTGACAGTTAACGTGTGTCATATGGGAAGCTCTTTGCGGGACCTCTGTACGAGGCAGAACTTCCAGCAAAGATGATTCATGTCTCCCAGATCTCTCTTCTGCCCTCAGGAGGAGAAACAACATGCATGTCTCTGAGGATGCAGGGACCAAAACATCCCATCTTCCCCTGTCTTCTCTGCTTTCTTAGCTGAAGCTTACTTAGAATTGCTTACCCGACACCCACCACTTCTGTGACGGCTGCCAGGCAGCTTTTCTTTGTCCCTGCAGGAGATGGTGAGGGAATGGAGCATGAAACCGAGCAATGGGGACAGTGGTGAAGCCCACGGTTGCCCCCACACTCACCACTGTTAAGGGGTTCATGGGCGGTACCTGGGACTTTACTCCATTCCAAAGTACAATAGTTTAGGGCTGAATGCTCAGAAAGCGTTTGCAATCTATTACAGGAAGGCTTTGTTAGGGATCATTTTACTGGGCTGATTTTCTTTCCTGATCTTTCCATGCTTCATTTAAAGAGCGACACAGTCATGACATTCATTCATGTATTCATTCAGTACATATTCATTCCATGTTAAGTATGTGCTGAGCATCGTTAGGGTCGAGGAATTCAACTGTAAACTCCTTGCTTTGAGGAACCCACAGTGTGGTGGGACCCAGAGAGAAATGAATACCCAATAACACTACATTAGACTAAAACTCAACCTGGACTCCCGCATTGTGTAAAAACATGGGCAGGTGTGTGTGTGGTGAACAACTCTTCTGGTGACGAGGAGTAAACAAGCAGGGAAGATTTCTCCAGGGACATGATATTGAATTGGATATTGTGGAAATATAGGACTTTGTACTGTGTGAAGAGAGATGGGAAGGAAATTGAGGACAGAGGGAACCACGTACATGGAGGCATAGCAGTACAGGCACATTTGTGACCAGATAGATGGGTGTGGCTGAAATAATGGGTGTCGGTTTGCTTGACCTAGTGAGAAATGATGCTGGGAAGGGGACATTTAAGGTCCCACATAGTTCCTCAGGTTCTTATCCCACTAAGGAGAGGTAGTGGACTCTACACCTATTTCACCTCTATTTCTTACTCCTCATCTTCTGCATGAAGGAGCAGAAAGGATCAGAGAGAGCTAACACGGATTATGTATGTAAAAGCGAGTCACTGAGCTAGCCCCTTTATATGTTGTCTTCGTTAATCCTCATCGCACATCAGAGAATTATGCAATATCTATTGTACACTAGACAGATATGAAAACTGGGTCTTGACCAATGCCACACGGTCACCATAATAGTCTTAGAATTCTACTCAGATCAGTGTACGTTAAAAAATCTTGCTGGGTTGTTTCTTCTGTTAGTTACTTTCAAAAGGAGATTTGGGACCTCATATCTATAAATATAGAAATTGGGTTGATTTTAAAAATTTGGTGAAAAATGTGGGCTGTGTCATTTAGATGATAAAATGCCATTCAACCCACAGGGCCAAGGAACCTGGGAACTCCAGTGAGACTCCCAAGGGCTGCCACCGGCTGTGCTGCCCAACGGTGCCTGGGAGGAGCAGGACCCCGTCAAGTAGGAGAGAGAGCGGCAGATAGCTAGTTGCAAGCCCTGGAGAAGCATTCCAAAATCCAGAGATTTGCATAGGAAAATTGAAAGCATATTTACATTCAGGAATCAAACGCATGCATTACCACTGTCCTGGAAATAGGCTGACTCAGACCATACGACTAAAAAGAATAATGTTTACTCAGAACTGATGTACTTGTTTAAAAAGTTAATGTTTTAAGCTTTCTGCCTTCTAGCAAAACATCGCTAATCTAATTAGAGCTTTCAACCCTACTTGGCCTGCGAGCAGGCCTGCAGTGCACTGAGCGCTTGCAGACAGGATGGACCCCGGGCCCTTCCTCCTCACCCCCTCTGCTTAAAAAGTTCAGCTCTGCCCTCCTTCCCATTGCCAAATGTTTTCTTCTCATTTCTAAGCCAGCCCACCAGGCACATTCCAGCACTTCTCACTCCCTAGAATCCCGGAAAGCAAGTTTATTTGGGTTTTATAAGGGTCTTCCCTCAAAGACACTCTTCCGAACACTGTGTGGTGAGCAGCACATATCTAATTGTAAGGGGAAGGAGATTTTAGCAGCGGGCAGCGGGGGTGGTTTATAATGCTAAGGCTGCTTACAGAGGGGAATCTTTAAGACACTTCCACCTGGAATTTCAGCAAGTTAGTTCATTGAAACTTTTTTCCCATTCTCGAGTTGTAGCCGGCTAGTTGTTACTGCCCATGGGACTGGAGGTTGGTGGCCTGAAGAGGTTATGAATGACGAAATTTAAAACTAAGGTGAAATGAATTGGACATGGGCCCATTCTAAACCTCATGTGTTATTAATCAGCCAAGATCCAGGAAGAAGAGAGCCTAAAACTCTTTTTAAAATATTGAACTGAAAAGATAATTGCAAGTTCGTCAAGTTTTCCTGCGATTTACGTAGAATGTGTGCTTGTCTGGTGGCAGCAACCTCTGAGGTGCTGGTTGAGGACGTGGGTGTGTGGAGCCCTGCACTACTCCTGCCCAGTTTCCACAGCTGCTGACTTGGAGAGGAGGAAAGGTTGAAGCAGTATTGGTATTAAGGGTAGTAACAATGGAAATTTGAATGACAGGGTCCTCACAGTTTCAGAGCCCTCTCCTGCATACCCTTCCTTCCTATTTACACAACCCATGAGGGTATTAAGTGCAGGGGTTGGCATTCCTAGCTCATTGTGGAGTCCTATGAGACATATAATGGTTAAGTGGTTTGCACAGCATTGCACAGATATTTCACACCCGAGGTGGGATTGAAAATTAGCAAATGCGGTTTTCAAAGCCCTGAGTGATTGGGCTACTCAGGGAAGGAATCTGTAAGGGCTCTCCTCTCACTGGTGTGTTCGTAGTTGTGAGATAGAAGAAGGCAAGATCATGACCATGTCTTCTTAGTCTCACCCCCTCTCCCTGCCATCGAAAGGTTGAAGAATGTGCATTTGGTGTCTCTAGGCAAGATACCATGGGACTCGATAAGGCACATTTTTATTTTTGGATCTTATAACTCAGTGTACCACCCCAGGACCCTTTGTTAGGGCTGAGTAGCTTTATTTCTTGTCCACCTCACGTGGAATCTTACACCTGTGCTTGCAAATGTATAGGGTATCTTTGAGTCTAATGGCCTCATTTTCTTCCAAACCTCTTCAGGATCTGAACCTGATAAGTTCTATTGGGTAAAACTTAATAACCTCGATGAGATAAAACCAGCAGTTAAAAAAATAAACAAACAAATAAACAACACCAGGATGCTTGTTGTACAGAACAAATGGGGTGGAGGGAAACCAGCCTATTTTCTCTAGCTTTTTCTCAGACATATTAATGTTGAATGAATTTTTGGACATATTCTGATTTATTTCCTTTCTTCATGGTTTGTTTGAGTCAAATTCTGTTGCGTTTTCCCTTGAGAAGAAAAGCATGGTCCTGTTTCCTACCTGATTTATTAATTGCACTCTGCCTGCACACAGCGGTTAGCATTGCCGCTGTCTCACGGATCGCACACCACGTTGCACAGTACTTTCATTGTAACTCAGGATTCAGCCATCACCCAACTACAGAGTAAGGGAGATTATATCGAAAGTAATGTTTACAGTGTACTAACAGCCTCATAAAGATAAACATCGGAAATTCATTTGAGAATTTAAATCATTGTGTCAGTTTTTAAGGTTCCAGAAACAGCTTTCTTGTGTATTTGGCTATGCCAAGACTTTCAGCAGAGCCTGTCTCTGACACATACATGTAAGAGCATGGGCATGGCCCCGCACACCGTTGATTCCATAGGCCGCTGCCCCATCTTCCCTTTGGCTCCATGGACAGACACACGAGGAAGAAAGACTCTTCCAGTTTAGAAGCTAAGCAGATTATTGCAACCTACTCCCTGATGGTATGTCTAAAGTGCCTTGTTCTGTCTGTGCTTATTCTATCCAGGAATGGGGTTTGTGAGGCAACTTTCTGAATCACTATTTGTGCTCACATTTCTGAATCAAGAGGACAAGAAAGATGATGCAGGACACTCAAAATGCCCACATTTCCCTGAGGGAGGGGTTAAGACGGCTGGCTTTGTAGTCAGAGAGACTTCACATTCGGCACCAATGCCATCTCTTGCAACTGTTTAAGCTTGGCTAAGTTACTTAACCCCTGGGAGCTTCAGTTACTTGATATTTCAGATGGGGGCCATGAGAATAACTCTCTCATAGGGTATTTATGAAGATTAAATGCTCATAAAGCACCTATCCCAGTGGTCAATACAAGCGAATGATCGATGAAGGTTAACCAGTTTTATTATATTTGCCACCCTGGAGGACCACGTGCAGGGTTGTTACAGAAAATAAATATGATAATGCCAGCAAAAGCCCTTAGCTCTGCTTTTGGTCTGTCCTTAAATAGCGTGGTATGGCAAGGGCAAAAAAACCAGTATTCATATGCAATTCATATTTTTTAATTAGCGAGTAAAATAAACTCTCTTTCTAGTTTCAGTCAGGGTGCAGGTGTGAGATTCTCTTTTACATGCCCTTCTTATTTCTATTTGCCATTCCTTTGTTCTGACACATGCTGGGTAGATGGGCATATTTCCAAAGCTGAAATGTCTCAATTTGGTCAAGAGTCAAAACTTTGTCTGTAGTTTATCTTCTGATCGCTCAGGTTATCCCAGGAGACCAGAGACCACCCTGAGACTTCAATTTTGGCATACAAAGTAAACTATCATCCTCTGTAGATGAGCACCCAGGTAGCAGGAGTACATGCCTATTGATGCATTAATATATAAACAGTCAGAAAGCCAGGACTCTTAGCCAGTGGTGTCAGTCTGTGTCCCAAAGGCCAACAGGACTGAGATCTCTGAGGTTGAAGTTTGGTTGGATTTTAGCTCTAAGCACTCTTAGCAGTTAATAATGCCACCTGAAATTACCAGAGCATTATGTTCTTTTCAAACAGTTTTCACATAAAATATCTTCTCACAACCATTCTGTGAAGAATGTAATGCAAAGACACCCATCCTCACTTCGCCTTTAGAAGGAAATGTAGGTTCAGAGGTACAATACTAAGTGGTTTCAGGCGCACACTGGGTTAAAGACAGCCTGGAACACAAAAAGATGCTACTTCAGCACTGGAGAAAGAGCAGAGTTAGAAGAAAGGAGCCCCAAGCAGAGATTCCCCTGAAATGGTTAACGGTCAAAGAAGATTTATCTCTCCTTTCTGGAATGGGGCCTCCTTGTGAAATGAGATATATCTCTGTGATCCCTTGGGCCCTACAAGCGGTGTTGATGTCTGCTGATTCCCAGCCCTTCTTGCCTACCTCAGGAATCCTCAGTAAGCTTTTGGCTCCCGTTTCTGATGGGGAAATCTTTCCTGTAGCTAATTGCCTACCAGCTGCTGGTATTATGGCTATCTCTCTGAAAAGGCTCTCATGCTTTTATGTGTGCACTGGATTTACCTGTAGCACTTGTTGAAAATTAACTATGGATCAAAATGTGGAACCCTGATTTAAGAGACTCTGGATGGGAACTTCTGTTTGTATGTGTGTTTGTGTCGTTGTGTGTGTGTGTGTGTGTGTGTGTAGTGAATTCATTGGTGTGCTGGAATTGCTTGCGATAACTTATTGAGTGCGTTTTTTCCTGCCTCTATATTCAGTGGCATGGTATCTTGAAATTGATTATGGTGGGAGTTTTTGACTCATGGAAATTGGCAAGTGCTACAAATCATCCCCCTTTCTCCCACCCCAGATCTGGTTGTTAAACATGCACTAGCACATTACTTGTGGTTCCATAGAGTTCCAACACATACTTAGTTAGCCCTCGGAAAACTCAAAATAGTAACTATAAGTTATAGATGGGAGATTTGGGCAGAAAGATCATGACTGACAATACTGGTTGCTTTATTCTATTTTTCCTCCTGAAGTAGAAAAAATGCAATTTATGCTTTCCCTTCTGAGAAAAACTTAATTATGTAATTTTATATTTCTAGCATATGTTACAACTCTTTCAATAATAATAAACATTGAGCACGTACTGTGTTTCCAGTCCTATTCTACTGGATAAAATAAAGTCATGGCTCTTTTGAGACAAAATTTTAATTCCTTAGACATTTTATGGAATTGAAAAATATTCCATGTAAGTGAAGCAAAGTGAGGAGAAAGAGAATGACACAATATGAGACTGGCCTTGTAGTCAGAGGCAATTAAAGAGTTTGTATTTAATTTGAAGTTTAATAGGAAACCCTATTAAACCTCAGACAGAGGAGACATGTTCAGATTTATGTTTCAAGATCACTCTGGTTGCTGTGTGAGAATTTACTGTAGAGGGCAAAAGGCAAACTGGGTGATGAAAGTCATCTTTTTCTTAAATTTCTTCAAAGAACGTTCTAAAATTCCCTTTGGCCCTTTTAACACAAATTTCTTCCTCACAGTTACAGGGGTCCAGATCTTTGAGCCAAACACTGGGGTGGAATTACATCACCAGAGAATAGGTGAAATCACCTGTGTATTATAAGAACTTATATATTTATCCAATATTTCCTATTTTTTAAGATATCTGGTCTTCTCTGACCATTAGGTCCAAGCTCTACATTTTAAGTTAAAAGACATCCAACCAGCACCATCCAATAGAACTTTCTGTGATGAGAAAAATTTTTGCATTATGTGATATGGTAGCTATTCTTTAAATGTGGCCATTTGAGATATGTGTGACTGAAGAGTTGGATTAGTAATTTTATTTAGCTTTCATTAATTTAAGTTTAAATTTAAACAGCCCATGTGGAGAATAGCTACCACATTGGAGAGTGCAGCGTTTGGTTCTCTGTGTCTCTGGCATGTAGGTGACCTCTCCTGACCCCATACTTGGCAATAATCCTTACCTGTGAGGGAAGAGAGGATTCAGTGATACATGGACAAGCATAAAGCTTGGTGTCTAGCAGCTTACAGGAACATAGGTGAAGCTGGATTCAGTGGTACACTGGAGCAGAATTGAACTGGCTCACGGGAGCCAACTGTACACATCTCTTCCCAAATCTGAGTTCATCGATATCACAGTCAGTCATGGTGGGGATATCTACACCATGGAGATCAGCAACCACTACATATTGGGGCTCCCCACCACTACCTTTCTCCCAAAGAGTCAGTTGTTAAAATTTTACCAACACATTACTGGTTGGATGAATTTACAAATTATAGTTATTTATAGCCATTTCTACTACTACCAGAACCTTAATTTTTTCACTCATCTTTTTCCTTTTCATTATTTCTTCTAGCATTCTGTTCCTTTCCTTCCCTGGCTTTCACAGCCTCCTTTGCGTTGTGTTTCTTCTGCCTGAAAGAGGCTCTGCCCAAGGAGACCTGAGCAGCTTTGTGGTCTCTTGTCCCTTTTCCTTTAATACAACCTGGTACTTTCAGTTATTCTAGCTTGCCTACTCTTCCTTTCCTGTGAAGAAAGCCACCACTGGCTGTACAATTCAGTCACAAGGACATTTTCAGAAAAACCCCATGTGCTTTGTGTCTCCAACTCCCTACAGCCTTATCTCGGGCAGGTCTTCTGTCTTTAGGGCTAAACTTTTACATTCATGAGGGAACAGTTTTGTAAAACGTTGCAGTTACATCTCTGCTTTGCTCCTCTCTTCGTATTTCCAATAATTTTAACTTGTCTTTCATCTGCAAACTAGATTAAGAAGATTATACGTTCATATTACTTATGACTTTGTTTCCTCAGCAATATCATTTAAAGATAACATTCCTAAAATTAGAAGCCCCCAAATCCCACCTCACCCTGAGACTTAGTAAAACTTCTTCAGGTAGTTCATCTGTTAAAAAACTTAAATTAAAGACGATACTGAGTGAAGACCTTTTGCCTTCAAGACTGCTCGGAGCCTGTTTTGACTTGCGAGCTCTGATCTCTGCCAACAGGTTAACCCTGATTAACTTACCCAGGTGTGATCCCATCTGGGTGAATGCTAAGAAAGTTTACTCCATTGGTTTTCAAAACAGTTTTTTTAATAAGGCATTAGAATCCCCCTTCACAGGTAATTTACATGGAAATCCATTATATAAAAAGGTAAATGCTGAATTTTTCTGGTTTTGGTGTGGGCAACAAATCTATCTAGGAGGAGAAGCTTCAGACAGGATGGTGTGAAAAACATTGATGACCCTGACTTATTTTTTAAATGCAATTCTCTTCTTCGCCAATATTATACATCCATTCTTTGGGTGGGCAGCCTCTCTTAACTATGCTATTTTCTTTTAAAAAGAACTATACATCTTGGTTTCTGTGAACAATAATTTATATAATGATCAAGCGATCAAACAAGTTTTAGGAATGTCTTTTCTTTCATGAATAACTTTTTAAACTTTGTGACGGTGTGGTGAAATCCATCAAAATTAGCATAATGTTGTTTGTACCTTTAAATGTCTCTTTGACTTGTACTTTCTTGTATAGAAATCAGCTATGTGACAAGCCACGTAACTTCATACTGATGATCGCTTGCTGATACGAATGCAAAATCCCTATTTTAATATGACCTCAGCTCTCAGGGACTTCAGGAAAATGATGCCCTGGACAGAAAAAGCCAGCACTTTCAGATGGGCTGAGATGTGAATCTGAAAAACTTGCGACATATTTTGGAAGGCCTGGATGCTGCCTCTTTGTATTTCTTCTCCTTTTATATGTTGATGTTACAGTTTTATTGCCATGAATGAGGAATGGCCTCTGTAGAAATTGGTCATGCCATTAAATTATCGTCAGAAAAATGGATTAATATCAACAATGCTGAAATCAAAAGGATTATTATATTTTCCCCAATTTAATTGTTTTGTACTTAATAAGCCCATAGTTCAAGTTGATTCATATGGCCACTTAGCCAGAGCCATTTTATCCGTCGGCTGCTTTGGCCTCAGAACCTAGGGATTATGAGTGTTGCAAGGGCTTGCTCAGAGGCTTGAATCTGGCGAAGGGTATATAGTGACCTCCAAATATAAAAAGAAAACTGCTAAACAACTGAAAAAACAGAAAGAAAGAAAACTGCTAAATAAAAGTGGACAACCGTTGAATCATGTCTCCTAAAGCTGACACTGTGTTAGCTACTTTAATGCCACCTTTACCTTATGCGTCAATATAACCTTTAAAACAAAACAACAAAACAAATCATTTATCCTTCATAAAACTCAAGATGTAAAGATTCTTTGAGATGGTTCGCAGCATAATAAGATTATATTTAAAGTAGAATATTTAATTTGATATGTTTCTTATGAAATCACGTAAGACTTCAATAAGAAAGGTCTAGATAAGTCTTTTTAAAATGACCTCTATCCTTAACAACTAATTTGCCATGGCAGACTCATAGACCTATCAGCTCACTAAAAAAACCGAAAAAGTTTGTATATATGCACATATGTGATTTTCTAAAAGGAAGGTCTATAACTTTCACAATCTTCTTAATAATAATACGCCCTGCCCTAGAATCCCTCCTTTGATCAAGCCAGACTATCAAAAGATTATGTTCCTTATTATATTACCTTCAGTCTTGCCTTCTCCCTGCCTTATTCATTTACCTCCTTCTGGCCTAAGAACAAACCAAGCTGAACTGTGTTTCAATTTTTAACCCAAAGTTTTGCAGCAGTTTCGAGAAATAGACTTGTGAAATCTTTACATCTTTTTGGAATACTGAAGATATTGTTTATCATGTCACTGAGAACCTTCCCTAAGAAGACCCATTTGAGACAATTATTTTAGAGATAATTGTTAGAAAAGACTTAGCTTCTTCCAAGGATCTAATAATATTTTTTTTTCTGAAAAAATTCTGGAATCAGCCCTGGCTGGTGTGGTTCAGGGGTTTGAGCACCGGCCTGTGAATGAAAGAGTCACCAGTTCGATCCCCAGTCAGAGCACATGCCTGGGTTGCAGGCCAGGTCCCAGGTTAGGGGCGTGCAAGAGGCAACCACATATTGTTTCTCTGCCTCTCTTTCCACCTCCTTTTCTCTAAAAATAAATAAATAAAATCTTTAAAAAAGAAGCCTGGAATCAACTCTGCATGTCAAAAAATGCGTGCTCCTGCCTCACTTGTTTCTGGTTTTGACTTTCTGCCCTTATTAATATTTTGGTTTTTATTCTTAGTTAAAATTTTTATCTGTGCAAACATCATTGGTGTAAGCCTCCTCAAAAAGTTAATGGAAAAAATAAATGAATATCCAGGTTGCAAGTGAGGAAATGAAATTTCAGGTTAGTAGCTAACCCAAAGAAAAGAGCCCATCCCCAGGTGAGTACTCGAACCCAGGGCTCCCATATGCCAGACTGGCTCTTTTGATACTTTGCCATACAGATGGCTCAAAATACTCGTTCTTGGCAAGCAGCACAACTCAAATGTACATCAATGGGGAACTCCCCTCCCCTCTGTTTCTTTCCAAGTTTTGAAACTACTTCCTCTTTAGAGCTCTGGAAACATTCCCCTCTTGCTATAGCCAACATGCGGGACCGTGAAATCTGCCCTTTCCATTTATAACAGTATTTTACGGAGCCGTGCGGTAGAAGCGGTCAGGCAAAAGCACAGGCAGAAAAGCTTTGTTGCGTGTCTTGCTTCTCTCTCTGACTGTGTCTCCTCTTGCAGAGAGATAAAATATCATAATTGTTAAGAACATGGCTGGAGAGCCAAATGGATTTATGCAGCCCAGCTCTGCATTTGCTACCCATGTGACCTAGGGAAAGTAACTTAACCTCTCTGTGCAAATTGAGGATAATTATTATTTATCCCACAAGGTTGTCGTGAAGATTAAGGAGTTAATATACATAAAGCACTTAAAATGTAATTCAATCTCAGTAAGTATATTATACTTTCTGCCAGAATTAAGAATAAGTACTGCATAAATATTTTCACTTTGTAGAAAGAGACCCCTTGGAGAACATAAGAAAGTCAGCTCTTTCTCCTGTGTGGAAAAAAGAAAAGAATGAGAGACTCAGTCCTCTGTAAGACACTCTATTTTCACTGCAGCAAAATACAGTGGGTTAGAAAGTGGGTTTTAAAAAGTCCAGATGTTATTTTGCATATAAATCAAGACCAGGGACTGAATTTCAAACAATTCCCCTGGTACCTGCCCAAATCCATCTCAGGTGACAGCAGAAGGGATGAAGGAAGTTGTGGGAAGTAGTCAAAATTGCGTGCACAAGGTTGTTGTTCCAACTCTGGGTGTTGGAGTGAAGCCACCTGAAAGATTTGGCCTTGTGTGTTTGGAATCCTAGGAAATTTCCCCAGCATTAAAGTTGTGCTTCAGGGAACAGAAAGAAGTAATGATTTTTGTATCTGTAAACAAGGCTGTTGCTATGTGTGAGTGGCAACGTTCCATAGACATTAACTATTTTCACTTTCTTGTGGTCCACCCATGAATTACAAAGTGCAAAAGGGTGTTCCCTTTCCAGTTGAAAATAGCTTTTGGCAGCATTTTCTGACACAGTTCTTCAGTGCACCACGGGACCTGTCACCTCAATCATTTTGCTTTCCCTTTCATCCTCCCACAAAAGTGATTTTAAGGAGGGAGAGTAACTGATCAGATGAAGGGAGGGATATGTGAGCATGTTAATAACAACCTGTCAAAACCTGGAATAACCAGATGCAAACATGTTAGATGAAGGGCGAGGTGGGCTTCTGAACTGTCCATACGTTCATTTACCTTAAACTCTGTGCAAATATCCCTTTACCTCCTCCCATCCTGCGAACAACACATTTCTCTCATCTTTGTCACCATTATCATGAATATCAATAACAAATGTTTTTAAAAGGAAATTCAAGTCTCATAACTAATAAAAATTCACTCTTGGTCTTCTTGATTCCTAAGAGAATTAATGAAGTTACTCCAAGAATATTCTTTATTGGGAGAAACATAATCACATAATCGACAAATATTTTATAGGAATTTCAAAATAATGAAGCTCAAATCTTCAACTAAGCCTTCCTGTTGGCACCAGAAATGAATGGAAGTCTTAAGAGATGTACTTAAAAGGGGCCACTTTGGCAGAAGCATTGTTCCAAATTTGGGTTTTACTTCTGTGATTTAATTTCGACCTCCATAACAATGTCATGAACTAGGTACT
Source organism: Mormoops blainvillei (assembly GCA_004026545.1). NCBI lineage: Eukaryota > Metazoa > Chordata > Mammalia > Chiroptera > Mormoopidae > Mormoops > Mormoops blainvillei. Next base: position 21,874 of record PVJD01011381.1, on the reverse strand, counting down.
ATGATAACCACCATTTTACTGATCAAGAAACTGAGGCACAGAGGAATTAGGATACTGCCTATGCTTGTACAGCTAATTCTGTGTTTGAGGTAAGAGTCAAACTCAAGCAGTGTGTTTTCAAATGTTCTTCCCACTATACAACACCACCCCTCATGAGAAACATGAAGTACTGGATGGTGGTGAATTCCCCTGACAGGCAGTCATAAGTGAGATTTCATTAAGCCTTGTTCTCCTCTTGTAGATCAGCTGGAGTGGTAATTTAGAAAGCTAAAGTTTGAAGGTACATCAGAGATCACTCAGGCCCACAGATATCTCACAGCTAGTTGGCAAGAGACCCACAGCTCAAGATCTGGCTTTCTTTTCCTTGTCCAATAGCTCATCTCTCATACCATCTCTCATACTAATTAAAGTGAACTTCATTGGGAAATATTCTCATAAAATTCTTTTCTTACTTCCTCTTATGTTGTTTCAATTTCTGTGTGCTGTTCCATTCCCAATGCTTCCTACTTGAGGAGGTGGAAGGAGGATGGACAGGTGGTCAACACCCCAAGGTCAAGACACCTGACTCTGATATTTTATAGCTGTGTGAAACCAAGTAACAACCTTTGCTTCTGGGATCCTATATTTCCTCATCTATGCAATAGTAATAAACACCTGCCCTTTTTCATGTCACTGGGTTTTCTCAAGAATCAACATTTCTAGATCTCTAGATCTTTGCTACTTAAAATGTGGCCCACACCCTGGTCAGGTGGCTCAGCTGGTTGGAGAGTCATCTTGTACACCAAGACTTTTCAAGTTCTATTCCCAGTCAGAGCACATACCTAGATTGCGAGTTTGATCCCCCGTTGGGGCATGTACCGGAGGCAACAGATCAATGCCTCTCCCTCACATTGGTGTTTCTCTCTCCCTCTCTCTATCTCTCTCTCTCTCTCAAATTAATAAATATATTTTCGGGCGAGGATTAAAAAAAGCCCACATAGCAGCAGCACAGGCATCGTTGGGAGTGACTTAGAAATAGAGGATCTTAGGCCCAACTTCAAATGCACAGAACTGGAATCTCCATTTTAACAAGTTTTTCAAGGGATCTGTGTGCACGTTAAGGTTTGAGAGGCATTGCGAAAGAGCTGCAACTCTAAATCACGGCGCACGCAGGGCAGGTGGTCAGGGCTTTGCACCTCTCTTCCTGCTCTCACTTTTGCTACTCTAAAAGCATAATTCATGTCACCAGTCCCTTACTCTTGGGACCAGTTTTGGAATTTGAAATTTTTTTGTATTTTAAAAAAGTCATTTGCTACATATACTGTGTCTTTATCAATACCCCCAATGGGGACTGGGATAGCTCCCTTAAATAGAACAGTGACTATTACACTAAATAGGATAAAGATTAAACAAAATCTTAATTGTTCTCTTCAGAGGGCTTGCTGAATGCTTGGAAAAATAACTTTTGGGCTTCAGAGCTTTTTGAGTTTCAGAATGGCCGATGAGGACTGGGAATATGAACTTCTCAGGGGTGTGCTGACTTCAGTCTGGACAGCACTGAGGGGCAAGTCCCACCCGGGGCAGTTCTTCCCTGGGCAAAGTCTGTGCGGACTGTGTCTGGACCAGGGCGGGGAGATGAGAGCCCAGGATGGTGCCACCCTGGGTCTCCCTGGGGTACCATCCAGGGTTTCTCGACCCTGCAAGAGATTATCAGTTGCCCCAAGCACAAAGGCAGGTAAGAGGTTTGGGGAGAGAGGCTTATTTTCTCATTTGTCCTGGAATATTAAGCCTGAGCAAAGAGCGGAGTGGGCAGGAGGTGTAGTCACTTCTCCACATCGTAGAAGAGATGACACGTTTCCTAAAAAGAAGGGGACTTAGCCTGTTGTTGTTTATAATCCTCCAGAAATCAAATAAACAGCTCGGTAAAACAAACCTGTCTGTTGTTGAAGGTACTCATGATGAAAGTGTTTCAATCACAGAAGCAAATGTTCTTGTGATAAAACTTCTCTAAAAAGATTAAGGAACTGCACCCCCCACCCCCCTCAATCTGATCCTTCCCACTCTCCCTTTTGCAGAATACCTCAAACTTGCTCAAATTATGTCTTGAGGAAGGATGTTTGGGCTCCTTCTCTCACATGGATGCCTTTGTTGTAGCCCTGTTGGAAAAAGAGGAAAGGGTGGGGGAATTCCATTAACATAACTCCATCACTATTTCAAAAACAAAACAAAAAAATTTCACCTAAAAGGAAAAACTCTTTGAAGAGCCTGTGAGGCTTAAGAGATGGAAGAGAATAGGATCTCTGGTTTAGAAGAGTTAGCTTCCACTCCCCTACTCTACTGGGAGGAATTGGAACACTCTCCTGTATCCGTCTGGTACCCAAGACATTTGGTACATAGGTGGTATTGGGGAATATGGAATGGTAGTGGTGTGACTTTCCTACCAGAAATATCTACCAGCTCACTCCAGAGACAGTGAGACTGAAATGGCCAGCTTAAGGAGCATGTATATCAGAGCAGGTCTGATGATATCCAGAGCAGCTTCTCATCTGGGCATGAGCTTCACTTGTATTATTTCATTTCATCTTCACAAAACCATGGGACATCATTGCCCTGATGCTACAAAGCCGGAAACTTAGGCTCTGGGAGAGTAAGCCAATTGCCAAAAGTCACACAGCTAGAAACCAGGTCTGGCTAATTCTAAAAATTGTGCTCTTATCCGTTATGGCTTTCAGTTTTATTCTGAGCCTTAGATTTACTTTAGGAGTCCTGACTGGAGGGAATAGGTGAGGTTGCTCTGGGCAACAAGGCTGGGCAGGTGGCCTACATACTGACCATGGAAAGGTGTTGAGTAAAGAAGAAGAGGGGCGACAGGGCTGGGATTCATGAGCCCACGGAAAATTGGAAGATGATTTATGGATCCTTTTCAACCTGCCTTCTATCTTCCTTCCAGGGATATAAGTGAGCTAATCATAGGATTATAGCTATGAAATGAAACTCCTAAAGCTAATCTATCCCCCTGCCTTCAGGCAGTGGTTCATTTAAAGTAGACAATTTTCTCTCTTTGTTTAAAGATCTTACGAGGAGGAATTTCCAAAGCACTCCGAGTTACCTATGACAGGGGCTCACAGGTCTTGTAGTGATTAATCTTTTTGTGATAATAAACCCAAATTAATTTCTAAGCATTTATTGAGTTCCTACATTGTGTCCTGTACTAAGGTGGGTGTGACACATGCATGTGTGTGCATGTGTTTGTGTGTGTGTTAGATTCTATAAAGAAGCATAGATAGCTTGCCCTTACATTAACAAGAGTAACACAGTTGCAATCATTAAAACCCAGTAAAAACATATTTTAAAGTTTACCCGGAAGTACCAGTAATCTGCTTCTATTTCTGTTAGAAATGTGCCATGTGATTCTAGAAAGCCACTAGATCTTTTTGATATTGAGCTTCCTCGTCTGTACTGTGTGGGGGACAGGCCATCTTGTCATCGTGGTTGCTTAGCAGCCTGAGGAATGCAGATTCTAGCTGTGTGGTAGAGGCTGTGATAGTGGTGAGAGTTCAGGAGAGGAGTGATCCTGGAGGAACTCGTTCGTTCAGGCTTCGGGAAGGAAGAGAGACGGTATCTGGTTCCTGAAGGATGGGTGGCCTTGGCCTATGGAGAGGTAAAGGCACATCAGGAAAACAGCTCGGAACAGGAAGGAGCATTACCAGCTGTCTGGACGGGGAGAGGCCAGCTGAGGGCACAGTCTAGAGCAGAAAACTAGGGCCAAATTACCTCAAATTGCATTGGGATTTGAGATGTTTGGGCTAATGGTGGCATCTCATTAACAACAAAACAGCAAAAGAAACAGGGAAAATGCAAGAGAGACAGGAATTGCATGAATAGAACATCTCTAATATCCCAGGCCCTGGCTAGGTGTTTTAAGTAAGTGCTCGTTGTATGTAAGCCTCACAACCATGCAGAAAGTAGGGCTTAGGATCCCCATCCTACAAATGGTGAAATGAAGTTCAGAAAGGTTACATAATTTGCCTCTGATAACCCTGTAAGGAAATGGGCTCTGGTCTATTTGACTCCAAGCTTGAGAATCCTGCACGGGCCGGGATGTGAAGTAGCATGTGTTGTGGAAGTTTTATGAAAAATTGGAGTGAAAATCTCCTAGAGTTAAGGAAGTCAGGGGAGTGGTGAGGTAATACAGGTTTAAGTGGAGCAGGATGAGAAAGGGAGCAGGTATTCTCAAGGAATATTCTGGAAGACTTGAAGGGAAAGTGGATTGATTATGGGGTTATAATGCTTGAAATGGATAAATAAAAGATGACTGAAACATTCGACATATGGAAAACTTGGAAATCCTTGACTCCACTAATATCAAGTAAGAAGAGAAACTGGTTGGGAGACGAAGGGGATTTAAGTCGTGGATCAGTGGGGTCCGAAGTGCTCACTGCAGCTGGCAGTGTCCAGGATGCCGATGCAATGGACACAGGGACTTTGGCTTAAAGGCAGGGCTAACAAGAAAACTCTAGGAATTACTAGTGAGAATAAGTCACTGAAATCTTGAAAAAGAGGGAGGTCTGTAATGAAGATAGGAGAGAGGAGCACCCCTGGGAGGCATGTGAGAAGAGCAAGAGAAGTCTGGTGAGGGACAGCGTGAGTATTCAGAGAGAACAGAAAAGAGCCAGGAGAGCGGTGTCTATAAGCTGAGGGGAAGGTGAATTTCAGAAAAGAGGGACAGAGTGAAGAAGAGCACAGGGGTACAGGGGTGCCTGGGCCTGTTAATCCTTGGAAATTATGATTGCCACAGAGATGTCTGATCAGAATGAAAAGAGAACATTCCATCTTTAGCATGTGTACATCATTTCAAAGATCTTTTCATTTTTGTTATTTCTTCAGGCAAGTAGTACAACTGTGATTCTCAGATTTTCTGCAAGATTGGAGGTATCCTGCAGAACTCGCTCTGATATAACATTATATTTAAAAAATGTATACTTTTCCAGATTTCCATAGGGTGTTAATCGCTGAAATAGTCACTCAAATCTTTGGAGTGCTCACAGGCTCACTTGATAACCATTTAAGTGCTTTTTAAAAAAAATTAATTTATTTAAAATATTTTTTTAAATTGTTGTTCTGTTACAGTTGTCCCAGTTTTCTCCCCATTGCTTCCTGTGAACAAGACCCCGTGACAGGCATAGCCCTGCAGATACGCAGGCAGTCGGGCCTCTTCACTCAGCTACAAACCATGTTACCACTAGCTCAGTGAGACAAGGAGGGCAGCACAGGGAAAGGATGCCCGGGAGATGGGGGCCGGGTAGTGGAGGAACCAGCTTCTGCCTCACCCTCTGCCTTCATAATCAGTAGAGGCTGGAGATAAGTTGCACTTTTCTTCCAAACAGTGTGACCCTCGATTGCATAAAGAAGCCTGGACTGAATGGCAGCTCTAGCCCAGGAAGCCGTTTTCCCCAAGGCAGCTTGGCAGGGAGCTCAGGGGTTTTGCCCCTTTCCCCTGCAGAGATCATCTGTTGGGATCAGGTGGGTGTCACCCCAACAATCAATACCCTGGGAGAGCTCCTGGGCAGAGAAGGGCAGCAGAGGGGCTGGGCAGTCACTGACTTCTCCTTTGATTAATTCTTTTACCTTTCAGATAGAGCGCTCGAATGCCTGCTTTGAATAGGTAAATCCAGTCTGTTTGAAATTAGCACAGAGTTCACCGCAGCCAACATGTGTCCCTTCTTCCATCGATACTCGTTTCACTGACAAGCAGTTTTGGAACACTACTGTAGCTTCTTTGCAGATCTCTCCCCATTCCCTGCCCCCGTCCCAGCTACACCACTTATACACACAGAAGCTTTTGAATTCTGTGTTTTCATACACGCAGCCAAATGTGAAGGGAAGAAAAAAAAAACTTAAAAATATTAATCATCTATTTTTCATAGTCAGATGAAAATTTCCTGCACATTTGTTCATGTAAACGCAAAATTATCCTCCTGCAAGTTGAGGTGGTGGCAGTTCCTGAACACAGTTATATTTTGCAGATAACAGGATTAGCTTGGATGTGGGTAATAAGTTGGTGAATCTCCCCCCGGCCATTTCTCAACACTGTGAGAGCACTAATCCTTTATGCTTTGATGTCTTCTAGCTTTCCATCAGGTGCGCCACGGACTATTTGTCCTGGGGCAGTCAGCTCTCTTATAAGATCTCATAGTGTCCTCATTAGCTGCGCCTATTTACCCAGCCAGCCTGTTGAACCCAATTTATAGTTTATGTGATTAATTCCCAAAGTACAGTAAACCCTAGCTCTAAGGCTCTCTATTATATGACTGCATCTCCTTTAAGGGCAAACACAAGCTTCAGCTCTTTTGCTATATGACTGCATCATATATAATACGCTAATAATTTTACTCTCGACGACACATTAAACATCTTTCTATACACTTTCTTTATAGCACACAGCTCATAAAGAAAAGAATGTTCCATATTGGACTGTAAAGTGCTAACTATATGAGAGAGTCATTGGGTTTTTTGCTTTAAAATTTTTATTTTGGCTGAAATTATGGCATGACACGACTATCTGGTTTGAACAGTGAATTGGCAACCACATTAATGCACGACCTTTATCTGCTGAATTATAAGTTTGAAAAGGCTTAAGAGGTAATGTGGCAGCATAAACCCATAGGCTCCTTTTCATCTTTAACATGCAGGCTTGGAAGATAAAAGGTTTAAGTGCATGTGTGTGTGCATGAGCACGGGCATGGATGTGGAGAGAGTGAGAAAGGGAGACAAAGACAGAAAGCAAAATGAAGAGAGGCACACTCAAGGCAACCTATGTCAACTTTGCTGGGAATTTTCTTAAAGGAGAAGAAATGAAGAAGTCACTTACCATTGGTACAAGGGAAAAAATAACTACTATGCCAGTAGTTCTAAACTTGGGGTATCCCCCTAGGGTCATTTGACATTGTCTAGAGATATTTTTGGTTACCACAACTCAGGGGCACGCTACTGGCATCTAGTGGGTGGAGGCCAGGAATACTGAGAAACACCTTATTGACAAGCTTCTACGAAAACCTTATTTGGCCCAAAATGTCAGTAGTGTAAAAGTTGAGAAATTCTGCCTTACACCTTTAGATGATGAAATTGAAAACAGGAAACATGATCATTTGTGTTCTTAAATCTTAACTAACCTCAAAACTGAGAGAGCTTAAAGAGACAGCTGATATTTGGTATCTATCTGTCTTGAGTTTTGCAAAGAAAACAAATTAGGGACTGACTGATTCTATTGAATAGTTTAAGCCTCTGCTTCTTACTACGTTCCATCTGATTTGAAGCATAGCAAATCCAATGGGTGTGTGGGCAAAGAAAAGTGTGAAGTATGATTTAACCTTCTGTACTTTGCTATTGGTTAGTAGCTCTGGGAAAATATTTGATGGGCAAAGATGTGAAAATAAATGCCTTTGAAACTGTCTATGGATTTCTGTTAGTTTTTAATACCTCTTATTCTATTTCTGTCCTACCTGTATTTGTATTATCTCTATTCTCCTCCATTGCCAGGAAAATAAGACAACAGTAGACATTTGCCGATGTGTTACTTGTCTATTGATAATCCCACAATTCCTCTTTGTGAAATTCCTAAGGATTGTGGTTTTCATTGACAGATGAAGAAACTGAAGTGGTGAAGGAATAAAAGCAAGGCAACGGTGGAGAATTATTGCAGTAATGTAAGGGGACGTTCTTATTATTACAGTCATCACTGCTGCGTGGACCTAATTGGCTTTGTTCCTAATTCCAGAAAAATTGCAATTATTTTATAACTGTACAAGTCACTAGACAGATGCCAAATACTTTCTGGACTAGGTTTCCTTTTAACACAGGTTTATGGAGCAAATAGCTTCTTTAGAGATTACAACTTCTTGGAGAAATATTTTTGTTTCCAGGTTCTTGCCCTACGGACCTGCCAATAAAGTTTCTATCATTCAGGGTCCCAAGAAGAGGGCTTTGAGTTTGTTAACTTTGTATTTCCCCCTAATAGTACAGTTAAGGAGAGCCCTAGGTTTCTCTAGCACTGTCACAATATTTTTTTGTTTGTTTTTTGTTTTGGAACTGGGGATCTCTGACCTTGTGAGATCCTCAGGAACCCAGAGGGGTCCTGGGGTTTCACTGTGGATTGTTTAGCCCTGTTTACCAGCAAGGAGATAATGTAGAAACTTGGTGATTTTTCCCCTTAAATGGATGGAATTATACATTTCTGGGAATGTGCCATAGATAGTAGGTTCTTTCCAGGAAGGTGAGGTAGTCGTCTCCTTCTGATTGGGAATGATGGCGTTCAGAAAACCCAATAAATCTCTCATCAGAGATGTACTAATGTAGCTTTGTGTCATTTCAAATATTCTGATCCTCAGTTAGCTATTCTCTGAAATACCAGTAGTAATGTGAGCCTCTCTCATGGAGATGTAGGAGGAATCATTTATAAAACACACCGTAAAGGTTTTATGAAATTCCAAAGTACTGCTAATACATTTGATACTGATACCTTACAGTCCTAAAATTCTCTCACTTTGTGATGCTAAACAGAGAATTATCACAATCTGTAAAAATTCAGTTGGTGGTAGACTGTCCTAAGGCAGAATGTGATTCTGAGTAAGTAATGATGCATATTTTTTTGTTTTGTTTTTCTAAACATAGTCATCTCTTGATTTTCCTCATAAATAACAAATTGATATAATCTCAAGATGAAACTCAAAATATTTTTCAATCGAGTGACATAAATTAGGTGTTTTTTAATATTAAAATAAGTTTATATTTTCAGAGCATGTAATAATGACAGATAATATTGATGAAGTTCTTATTATATCCTAGGAACAGTGCTAAGCATCCTAAACAGATTATATTCTTTAATCCTTAATACGATCCTGTGAGGTAAATTGCAGTTATTATCAGCAATTTACTGAATGTTAAACTGAGGCCTGAAGTGCTTATTGACTGACTTAAGGACACATAGTGAGAGGCAGTGGCGAGATTCAAACTATAATCTTTCTGACTCCAAAATCTGAGCCCCTGATCAGTCCATTGCACAGTATTGCTTGGATCCTAATTACAGAGAAATTTCATCGACACTTACAGGCATGGGTTCTCTATTATCTGCTATTGGCACACACTGGACTGAAATCTCTTGAATTTAGCAACTCAAGCATTTTTATTTTTTTTTTTTAGTTTAGAGTTGGTAAAAGTAGAATAGTTCCTAATAAATGGGTAGGAAATACAACATTCTTATTCGCTCTCTTCAGTTGCCTGAGGAAAGTTAAGGAGTAGGATTGCCTCCCAACAACTCAGTGTTGTGGGACCTCATCAATTGTTTGCAAAGCAAAGCTTTTTCTCTTCTGTCCGGAGGGTTTAGGATGCGAAGTCGATAAACTCTGGACTCAAAGAACAGCAGTGATGACCTGACACTGGGTAATCTGGAATGAAGAGCATGATATCAATAATGATAACAAAGTGAGATTTGCCGTCCTTCCTGACCGTCATCTCCACACCCTCTGCTCAAAAAAGCAAAGCCGAAACCAAAACCCTCAATACTAGCAGCCATGTGATTGACAAAATTTTTCTGAAAAGCTTACATATTCTACAACGTTGCCTAGTCATATAGAGGTTGGGGAGGCATAGAGTTCTCTGGGTTTAGGAGACTGAGAAAGAGAAAAGAAAAAACATAAAACAAAGACAGTGTTATGGGGCATCTGCTGTAGGCCATTGAAACGGTAGGTGAGGAAAAACCAGCTGCTGAGGTCAGTTGAACCCTCATAATCTTGAACTCCAAAGGGATTTGGATTCCCCAGACATCTGCTGGGTTAAAGATCCATGAAGGATCAAAGGAGTTACTGAATTGGAGAACTGTGACTTTTTGTAACCAACCATAGCTAATGTAATTGGAGGAGAAATTGTGTTAGATACCCTGCTTATTGACAGGTAAGATTTTATTAAAAGGAAGATAACAAGAGATAGGTTTAATAATATTAAACCTATCCATGTGATGATATGTACATAGTAGAGTAAAAATTAGAAAATGGAACACAACAGCACCAGAGAATTAAATGCCGAGGGAGCATACTAAGGACTCAAGTAAGTATAAGATAAAATATTAAAACTCAGTGAAGTGGCAGGGGGCCAAAGCAGTCTTGGGGACAATTATAATTGCAACTTTCTAGACTGCAATCCTCAGAATGAGAAAGGAGGGGAAACAAACTGATAAACCTTTACTGAGACGTCATGTAAACTCAGTGTGGGCTATGACAAGGCTGTCCAGGAAGTGCTACAATACCACATCAGTTAAAGCTGTCGGGCCAGTGGAGATAAGGGCAGCAATACATCTAGAATCAATTAATGATAACAAGAGGGTTAAAGTGAGAAGGGGATTTTTAAAAGAGATATGCTAGGCAAATGGAAGAGATCAGAAAGAAAGTTGTTCAGAGTGTCTTACTGAAGCAAGACTGAGAGTTCAGAAGTCATGAATTCAGATTTTAATCCCAGTTCTTTTTGAGATATGAAGGTGATGACTTGACTTATTGGCATCTGAAGTTTCCCCTTTAATGAGAGTCAGAGGGACCAGCTTTCAAGTAACTAAATAAAAAGATATCGATTGTTGAAACTTCAGAGGGCTCTGAAAAGCATCAGCATTCTCCCCATGTGTCACTGAAGCCATTAATGTTTGGCTTTATTCAATAGTGAAGTTAAAACATGCCTGGAAAAGATAACACGTTGTATTTCACCAAGGGTACACACAGGTGCTTTCCTTAGAATATGTTTTAAATTAGACCATGAAATTCATTTGGTCATTCAAAAACAAAGGCACCAATGAGATGGAAGAATTGGTCTGAACTGGGCGATGAGAAAGCTTGGAATACAGGCTTCATCCATCTCATAATTTTGTGTCAAGTCAGTTATGAAAAGGTTAATCTCACTATATCATGGCCTGCCATAGGTGACACTTCTTTAGAGCACCCCCTCCAAAAAAAAGGAACAATATACTGAGGGATGATCTTTGGTATCATTTATGTATATATATATGTAACTATTTAGACTGCCGTCTTCCCTTCTTTCCTTTGTTCTCTCAATTACCTCTTTTATTTTTATAGAAAATAGTATTCGCCCATATTCCCCCATCCAGAGAAAGCACTCCTAACATTTCAAAAGCACAAGGAGTATGTGAAAGCATTCTATTTTAAAATAAATTATAAAAATAAAATTAAAGTCTTTTTTGATCCTCTCTTTACCATATTATTCTTCCCTATCTCCCTTTCTATAGGCAATAACAAATAGTTGGGTGAACTATTTTGTGCTTTTTAGTCCCTTTATCTATATTGAAATTCACCAAAAATATATCATTAGTATATGTGTATGTCTCTGTGTGTGAGCATATGTGTATGTTTGTATTTAAAACTATAAGTGATTTCTTACTGAATATATATATAGTTTTTAAACATATTTTATTGATTATGCTATTACAGTTGTCCCAATTTCCCCCCTTTGCCCCCTCCACCTGGTACCTCTCTTCCCTCCAGCAATCCCCCCTTTATGTTCATGTCCATGGGTCATGCTTTTAAATTCTTTGCCTGCTCCAATTCCTATACTGTTCTTAACATGCCCCTGTCTATTTTGCACCTACCAATTTTACTTCTTAATCCCTGCACCTTTTCCCTCATTCTCCCTCTCCCTCTGCCCTCCCAATTGATAACCCTCAAAATGATGTCCGTATCTATGATTCTGTTCCTGTTCTGTTTGTTTGCTTAGTTTGGTTTTTAGATTCAGTTGATGACAGTTGTGAATTTGTTGCCATTTTAATGTTCATAGTTTTGATCCTCTTTTTCTTACGTAATTCCCTTTAACATTTCATATAATAAGGGCTTGATGATAATGAACTCCTTTTGTTTTACCTTGTCTGGGAAGCACTTTATCTACCTTTCAATTCTAAATGATAGCTTTGCTGGAGAGAATAATCTAGGTTGTAGGTCCTTGCTTTTTATCACTCTGAATAATTCTTGTCAATCCCTTCTTGCCTATTGAGTTTCTTCTGAGAAATCCACTGACAGCCTTATGGAAACTCCTTTGTGGATAACTCTCTGCTTTTCTCTTACTGACTTTACGATTCTCTCTTTATCTTTAACCTTAAGCATTTTAATTGTGATATGTCTTGGTGTGGTCCTCTTTGGGTCCAACTTGTTTGGGACTCTCTATGCTTCCTGGACTTATATGTCTATTTCCTTCACCAAATTCAGGAAGTATTTTTTCATTATTTTTTTAAGTTCTCATTTTCTTCCTCTTCCTCTTCTTCTGGCACCCCTATTATTTGGATATTGATACTTTTGGAGATGTCCCAGAGCCTCCTTATTTTATCCTTGTTTTCTTGAATTAATTTTTCTTCTTTCTGTTCTGATTGAATTTTTTTTCTTCCTTATGTCCTAAAATGTTGATTTGATTCTCAACTTCATCCCCTCCACTGTTGGTTCCCTGTAGCTTTTTCTTTATTTCACTTAATGTAACCTTCATTTCTGCCTGGGCCTTTTTTATGTTATTGAAGTACCCAATGAGTTCCTTAAGCATCTGGATAGCCAGTGTTTTAAACTCTGCATCTGATAGGTTGGCTATCTCCATTTTGTTTAGTTCTTTTCCTGGAGTTTTGTTCTGTTCTTTCATTTGGGTCATATTTCTTTGTCTCCTCAATTTGGCAGCCTCCCTGTGTTTGTTTCCATGTATCAGGTAGAGCTGCTTGGACTCCCTGTCTTAGTAGCTTGGGCAGTTGTAGAAAAGTGCACCTGTAAGTTGTATCGGGCAGAACCTTAGGTAATCACCAAAGCAGGGTACCCCGTGTTACTGCTCTGTGGCTCTGTGTGGGGGAGGGCACAGAGAGGGAACAGTGCCGCTGCTTGGCCTCTTCAGTATTATCTAAGAGGAAGCTGTGTCCTGGTACTTGCCCTGTGCCTGTCACTTCAATTTCTTCCTGTATACCACTGGTGTCCTTCCAGCTGTTGCCCTTGGGCTTTATCCCAGAGAGGGTGCATCTGTGTAAGTCTTCAGTCTGTTGCAGGCCCTGTTAAGAGGAGTCTCCTGAGAATCCTGCAGTTTCTTTTACTGCCCCACCCCTCACTGGTGTTTACAGCCAGAAGGTATTGGGACTTATCTTCCTGTAGCTGGAATCCTAGGCTGGGTGGTCGGGTCTGGGACTGGGATCCCTCACTCCCAAGGTATCCCCCTCTATTTTTATCTACCACATGTGGATGTGAGACTGCCTATCCACAGCTCCATGCCTCTCCATGCCTCTCCAGCTCTCGGCACCTCTCCCTGCATCTCCTTATCTCTGCCCCTCCTACCCGTCTCGATGCATATGGCTTCTTTAAATCCTTGGTTGTTGGACTTTCAGACAGCTCAGTTTTCTGACAAATCTGGGTGATATTTGTTATTTAGTCTAGATGTAGTTTTTGATGTAGTTGTGCAAGGAGGCAAAGTATGTTTACCTTTGCCTCCATCTTGACGGGAAACCACATAGCATTTTTGTAATTCCATGTTAGTCCTAATTTCCACACACTTGTTATATTCTCCTATTAGTACTAATGGTTTTTAGTTTATTTTTGTGAGTTATCTAGTTAAATGCCACATAATTAACAAAAACAACTATGTTTAATTCTTTCATATACAGGCCTCTTGCATGTGCTTGTGCACACACTCATTCTTATGTTGTTCTTGACTTTAATGGAGAAACTTTTGATGTTTTAATGTTAAACATGATTTTAGCTACATAATTTTAATTGTTCCTTCTTTTCAAGCAGAGAAGTCCTATTTTATTAATTTCTTCTGTTTATTTGGGTTTGCTTTGTAGTTTTAAAACTTCTTAATTTAAAACTTAGTCCACTTTTTTTCAAGCTTTCACATTTCACAGAAAAATGTATTTAGGACCATAAAATTCCTCTGTGGACTTCTACAGCTGCATCATATACATCTCAATCTTTCCTGTTTGTTGCATTTTCATAATGATTTACCTGTAGATTTTTTAAAAATTCCTTTTCCGTTTCATGATTCATGAATTATTTTGAAGGCTGAGATGTTGCTTTTGTTTTAATTGTCAGATGTCTTTAGGCTTTACATAGTCTTTAGGTTATATGAGAGTTTGTTAATATGGTTTTATTGTTTTTATTTTTATTTTTGCATTATAATCAGTGAGTGTGGACTGGTTAATACTTTTTCATTAAGATTTACTTGTGTTCAGGTACACATATTTTTTTTGAATTACATTTTCCATGTGTATTAGAAAGTGATGTGTTATTTACTATCAATATCTACTTGATAGTGGAGCAAGTTCTTTTTGATGCAATGACACAGAAATAAGAAAAATAAAATTTTAGGTGCTTTCACTTCACACCCACCAGGATGGCTATAATTTTAAAAAGCATAAAATAATAAGTGGTGGCAAAGATGAGGAGAAATTGGAACTCTCATACTTTACTGGCACAAGTATGAAATTGTGCATCCTCTTTGGAAAATACGCGGTTTCTCAAAATTTTAGACATAGATTTATCTTATGATCCAGGAATTCCACTCCTAGCTATATGCCCAAGAGAACTGAAAACATAGGCTCATAAAAACTTATACAAGAATGTTTATAGCAACATTATTTATGATATCCACAAAGTGGGAAGCAACCCAGCTGTCCATCAACTAATGAGTTAATTAAAAATATGGTATAGCCATGCAACAGAATATTATTTAGCCATAAAAGGGCTGAAGTACTGATACATGAATATGCATGAATCTTGAAAACATTATGGCAAATGAAAAAATCTAAACACAAAAGCCTACAAATTGTGTTATCCCAGTTATATGAAATATCCAGAAGAGGCAATTCATAGAGACAGAGAGTAGAATAGTGGTTTCCTGCTAAAGGGTTTGCGGTTTCATTTTGGGTGACAATAATCTGGAATTAAGTAGTAGTGATAGTTACACAGCCTTGTAAATATACTAAAATCCACTAAATTGTGGATTTTAAAATGGCAAGCTCTATAACCTCATTACTGCAGGTAACACTGCTGCCTGATACATAGGAAAGTTGTTAACAAAGTAAAATTCTAGGAGTTCTCATCACAAGGAGACAATTGTTTTCTCCTTTCTTTTCTTTTAATTATATCTATGTCAGATGAAAGATGTTAGCTGAACCTATTGTGGTAAATATTTCACAATATATGTAAATCAAACCATTATACTATCCACCTTAAACTTACACAGTGATGAATACCAATTATTCTCAATAACTCTGGGGAAAAAATCCCCCCTAAAATGATAAGTTTTATGATATATAAATTCTATATGGGTTAAGAAAAAACTTAAATACAACTTAGAAAAATTTCTCTAGGTCTCTGACTGAAGTATTTAATCAGCTAAAAAGAGCTTACTACTGCTTCTTGTTTGTTCTAGCCCCATTAATAAACTTAAAGAATATATAAGGGACTTCTGATTCAAGATACCAATTATTTGTGTGTGTGTGATGTTAAAGGATTAGAACACTGCTTTATACTTAGAGTTAATTAAACTTAAAATAAATAAGTAAATAAAATTAGTTAATTAAATAATAATCTCCAATAATTCCTTGTTCTAGTTCACAAAAATTCAAGCAACTAATAGAAGCTAGTGAATTTCATACTAGATCCCAAATCACGTATATAAATGCAGCTTTACACAACAATGTAAAAACAGCAAGCACTATTCTAGCTGGTCATAAAAGGAAAAACATTCTCCAATGGTGTAAGAGCTCAAATCCTGATATCGAAAATATCATGCTATTATAAATTCCTATTGTATCAAAAGCTACTTAAATAATCTCTTTTTTTCACTGATCATCAAAGGTAAGTCAGTATGTTTCCAGCAAAGTTTATCTCCTTGAACCTAAATCCATATTAAAAAAAAAAAGATTATCGCTTTGACAAACTAACATATTGCGATAACCTCCATAATCATAGAAAACATCAACTAAGTATAATACAAAAAAAGCATTTAATTTCAAATGGTAAATTCAAAAAAGTACCTTTTACTAATTTGCTGACTGGTAAAAGACATTAGCTGGTTGATGGACGATTTATACTACAATATTTGTATCTTCCCTGTAAAACACAATTCAGATATGGTGCAACAAATCACATAAAATCTACCTTATATATACAAAAAGTTTCTCTTGGTCTTATAACATTCTGCCTATACTAAGACCTTTGCATTGTAAGTCATTCCTTGTGTTATTGCAGTGGTTTGGTATCCACCTTTTTCCACGTTGAACACCTGTGATGCTCGATGAGGTATGGTATTGTTTTAAGCATTCAGAGCAGTTCAAAATATTTTCCAAACATTCCTGGCATGGGGAAATCCCAGATGTGTTTTCTTTAAAAGAGATAAAAAGTAGATAAACTTAGATGTATTTCCAGGTAAATTTAATCCATAATTTATTGATTAGTTGATTGATATTATAAAAAATATTGCACTAAAGCTTCATGAATAAAGGGTTCTTTATTAACTCTTTGCAAAAGTGTTAGATATATTTCTTTGTTTTTTAGATACGAGTAAGAACATTTTAGCATAGGGATTTTTTTTTTCATGTATAAAGTTCAGTGTTGAAATTCTGATGATTCTTTGGAACTTTGCAATTTCAGAGAGGGGACTAATTACCACACGTGCACCTTGATGGTTATAACACAGGCAGCATGGTGCTGTGGTGGAGCGTGGGGATGTGGAGTCAAACTGTACCGTTGCAAGTCTGGCACGTACCAATGATGAGCTGCGCCATTTTATGTGAAATGTGTAACTTCATGACTCTGTTACTTATTTTTACAATGATAATAACAGGATTACCCTGCAGGTTAAATTAGTTAATGCATGTGAAGTGCTTAGAACTGACATAATATGTGCTCAATACATGTTGCCCATCATTATTTATCACATTACAAGGTATAATCAACCCCTAGCAATAAAATGGTTTCCAAATATTATTTCCCACTCCTAGGACCCATTCCCACCAAATCTGAGTCAGCAACATTTTTTACAGTCACTTTAGATGGCTGTGCTATAGGTGGCTTTCAGATGTCCATGTGAGAAGCATTGTTGTGGGTAACTGATTTGGGACAAAAGCTATCACATTTCATTTAAGTATCTATATCTAAGTTTATAGGGAGACTATGTAAATGACTTCCTTTGGAAGATTTTCTGTTTACAAATGTAAAGTTTCACAAATTTGGTCACTGTTGAAGTTTTCTAGGGACTCTCTTGCTGGCACATGACAGAGTTCGGAAATGCCCCGACCTCCGTAAACCCACCATCTTAAAAGTACCATCTTAAACAACCAGATACATTCAATTCAATGTGATCTCTATGACCATGAAGATAGATTTTGATCACATTATCACACTCCTGATCCCATACTCTCCTCCATTCCCCTCAGTTTCACAAGGACCACAGGGGCTGCATATTTATCTCAGACATGTATACAAATAAACATATTGGATCGGTTAGAAACACAGAATTAACATTGGGTTCAGAAAGAGCTGTTCATGTTCAAATATAATTTGCGTTAAGCAATATGCAGGGTGACTAATTGAGTAAGCACCCTCCTTTGGCCTGTATTACATAGTATCAAACTCGAGGAAGTCAGACCAGAAATCTTCTTGGTCACTCTGTCACCCTACCATAGGATTTTGTCTACCAGTAACACCTACAGGCAAATGAAGTATATATAAACTAAACCTCAGACATCAGCAGTACGAAATATCAAAGGAATAATCTCAGTGTGTGCAGCGACAGGCATTGTTGATATTCAAAATATTTAACAGCCACTATAACTTCAAAACGCATTAATCAGAACAGATGTTGAAGGAAATCAGCTAGCACTGCTATACTGTCAATACCAGCTGAATGTGGTCCCCCCTATGTTCTCTGTCATTTGGGAATTACTGAAGGCAAGTATTAAATGAAGACATTCATGGGGATGTTGTGGTCAGGAAATCAGAAACAGCACACAATATGTCAACAGAGAGAATTTAATAGAGGAAATTGTTAAAGAAGGGTTGGAGGACTGAAAAAGCAAAAACAATGTGGTAATACAGATATTAGAACTTCAGGAAGCAGCTACTATTCCCAGAGCCAGGGGAACAGAGTGATGATATTGGAATTACTAGAAGCAATAAATTCACAGGAATGGAAACACATGTTGGAATTCAAATTTCTGAAAATTTTATTCTGCCAGCCAGGAGGTCTGAGAATGGGCCCAATGGAGCTGGTACTCAAACTTCTGAGGAAGGGATACTGCCCAGATGGTGTAGTACTTCTGAGGTGGAGCAATGCTTCAGAGGGGAAGTGAAGAGAGTTGAGATGGCAGTTGGTTCCTGAAAGGTCCTTGCCCACACCATCCAGGGCAAATCTGGGTGGAAGATAATGATGAAACCACCAGATAGGTGTGAGAACCTGAAGAAAATTGTACCACAGAATAAGGTGAGCAAAGGTAGAAAAACACAACACTTTCCCCATTCCCGAAATGATGAGAAGAAATCAGTGTGTATACAGTTGTCTCTGTAGGCAGATGATACAGAGGAAGCTTCTTAGAGTCCCCTGTGGTTTATCAAGCACCGGAGCATCTAGGTGCCTCAGAGGATCAAGAAGACAGGTTTCCCACATTTCAAGATGCAGATTTTCCAAGTACCCAGTAGTTAGACCCGGAAAAGCCATGGACTCTAGAACAAGGGAGGATATAGGGGATTTGTGCAGATGGCTAGCATCACAGCGAATGGAGATGTGGCTCTGTCAGAGTGCACCTGTAAGAGTGAAGGACACACCAGGGACCAGCTGCTCCTTTGGACACTTTTGAACTCTTATATGACTCCATGACAAGAAGAGAGTGGACTCCCTAATCGACTGAAACCGAGTCCCCATGTGTGTGGGCTTGAAATAGAAGTAAATGTCAAATGCAGAAATAAATTTACTTTTTGTACATCTGATTGTGCATACTTTGAGCATTTTAATAATCTTTGAAAAAGTGGTTATAAAATGTGTTGCTGAGACTTGAAAAACTGAAACAAGGGAGCATGCAAAGTACATTTTTAAGCCATTTTTACAGTTTTAAGCCGTTAGGTGCTGGATGGGAAAATTTAAAAAGAAGTATAGTTTTTAGAAGAGACTCTGCTCTTCAGGAATGTTTCTTGAATTACATAATAAAGTAATTTATGAAAAGAGTTTTATGGCAATTCTATTTTCATTTACATTTATTTTTAAGAATTTGCTTTCTTTTGAAAATACATTGTACATGCACTCAGTGTTAACCTTGATATTTTAATCCTAACTCACTCTTTTTTTTTAATGAGCTCTGACCTTGCCAACTGTAGTTTTTCCTACCATGGCACATTTGAGAATATTGCTCTCAATTGGCAAGAAATTTAATTTTACTTATTAAGAAGGAGGATGAATGGGTGTACTTTTAAAAGATTTTCCAAATAGGTTAAAACAAACTGGGCTTAATTCCTTATTTAACAAAATTAACTACCTAAAACACTCAGCTGCTGTACCATACCACATAATTATGATATACTTTTATTAAATTTATAATTTTTGTTTTTTATTGGCTCCTTTTACATCGTCAGCTTTAGAAAATGGAAAATCTTAATTTTGAGAAAAACTTTGAGTTGATATATAAAGACTAACAGTAAAATAAATCCCCAACTCAAATTTACAATATTATTCTACCATCTGAATTCAGCATTTTTGATATTTATTGAAACAATAAGCAATATTTTCGAGGTTGGAAAAGCAGAAGAAAGAAAATCAAATTTGAATTATTATGATATGCTAGTCATTGAATCTATTAAATCCACTTGCCCTTAAGACTTCTTGCTGTTGTGAAAGGCATTTCACAAGGTTATAATTACATTTTGTTTTTTTTCCCTTTTGCATTTAGGCTGTAGCTTTATTAAATTATTCATTATAATATACCAACTTTAAACCCAAATAGTATATAAAAACAAGATCATGTATCTTCAACACAGCCTTAGGAACTAAACAAGGGTATGTATTCTACTGTATTATTTTCTGATTTTCACTCATACTCTCCATGCCTGTAGCTGTTTCTACTGCCATAAATTAAGTACTCTTTAGCCTTACCAATGTAAATTTATACTTTGTTCAGACCTAACAACCGGATACCTGGGAACCCTGGATGAACTGTTGTATGACAGTTACATTTACTATTTTTTTCTCTGAATGACAATAAGCAACACAATACTGAAAGTGAACATGTATGTAGACTTTTAAGTGGGGAAACTAAGGTATGGAAAAACAAAAAGATGTGTTTCAATGAAGAAAATAATAAAAATTTTATTATACATATTCCAGGTTTTGTCACAATCAGAAGTTAAAAGCATCACCCAATTTTCCACCTCTTTTGGCTTGTGATCATTTGAGTAAAAGAACAAAGCAGCATCAAAATTGAAGGTTTGAGCATTGCATTTTTTGTGTGTGTGTACACACATATATGTGTGAATGTTTTCATTGTAAGAGACAAGCTACTTTTAACTTAAAATTTGCATTGGGATAATTCCAAGAACTTTACCTATAACTTCATAATCTTATTCCTGTATTTTCATGTATGTATCTGTAGCTGGCTCCAGCATCAGTTTCCATCAAACCCCACCCCTAATAAACTCATTTTAATGTAAATAAAATCTAAATTTCCCTTCCTTTAGAGGCACAAATACACTCATTTGTGCAATCCTTATGTATCAGTCATCATAGTTTGAACATAATAGGTGCTCAGTAAATGTGTGCTGAGTAAATGAATAAGAGAAAAAATTAACATACACCTTCAATCATGGATTTATATAATATATCTATGTGTAATTACAGAAGCTTATGTATAAATATATACATTCTTTTCAGCAAAGATTCAAATAATACTGAGATACAGATATATAAAGTAAAACTTTCCTATTTTCCTAGCTCAATCCCTTCCACATTCAATCCTACTTCCTTCTTCAAAACAAACTGTTGTTACCATTTCCTTATAATTCTTTTTCTATTTATTTATATCTACACAGAGTTTTTCTTCTTCTTTACATAAATGGGATCATACTGTCTTCTAAAATTTGAGTTTTGTTTCTGCTGCATAGTATTCCACTGTGTAAATGTACCACACTTTTTTGATCCACTCCTTTATTGATGGGCACTTGGGTTTCTTCCAGCACTTGGCTATTGTAAATTGTGCTGCTGCAAACATTGAGAAGCACAGGTTCTTTTGAATCAGTGTTTCGGGATTCTTAGGGTATAATCCCAGCAGTGGACTTGCCAGGTCAAATGGCAGTTCCATTTTTAGTCTTTGAGGAAATTCCATACTGTTTTTCACAGTGGCTGCACCAGCCTGCATTCCCACCAACAGTGTATTCAACATAGTTTTGGAAGTCCTAACCACAACATTCAGACAAGAAAAAGAAATAAAAAACAACCAAATTGGAAAGGAGGGAGTAAAACTGTCACTGTTGGCAGATACATGATAGTGTACATAGAGAACCCTGCAGATTCCATCAAAAAATACTCAAACTAATTAGTGAATTTGGCAAAATAGAGGGATTACAAAGTCAATATTCAGAAATCAAAGGCACTTTTGTACACCAAAAATGAAATATCAGAATCAGAAACAGGAAAAAAAACCTCATTTACTATAGCAACAGGAAAAATAAAGTACCTAGGAATAAACTTAATGAAGGAGGTAAAAGACCTGTACTCAGAAAACTATGCAACACTGAAGAAAGAAATCAAGGAAGATACAAATAAATGGAAGCATGTACCGTGTTCATGGAGTAGAAGAATTAACATCATCAAAATGTCCATACTATCCAAAGCAGTCTAC